>JAVSCE010003408.1:0-65439 GCA_032199065.1 Smutsia gigantea | reverse complement strand
AAAATTTATTTCTAGTTTTATACCTTGGTGATCTGAGAGTTGGTTGGTAGGATTTCAATATTTTTGAAATTACTGAGGTTCTTTTTGTGGCCTAGTATGTGGTCTATTCTGGAAAATGTTCCATGTGCACTTGAGAAGAATGTGTATCCTGTTGCTTTTGGGTGTAAGTTCTGTAGATGTCTGTTAGGTCCATCTGTTCTAGTGTGTTGTTCAGTGCCTCTGTGTCTTTACTTATTTTCTGTCTGGTTGATCTGTCCTCTGGAGTGAGTGGTGTGTTGAAGTCTCCTATGATGAATGCATTGCTGTCTATTTCCTCCTTTAATTCTGTTAGTATTTGTCTCACATATGCTGGCGCTCCTGTGTTGGGTGCATATATATTATAATGGTTATATCTTCTTGTTGGACTGACCCCTTTATCATTATGTAATGTCCTTCTTTATCTTTTGATACTTTCTTCGTTTTGAAGTCTATTTTGTCTGATACAAGTACTGCAACACCTGCTTTTTTTTTTTTTTTTTTTGCATGAAATATCTTTTTCCATCTCTTCACTTTTAGTCTGTGTATATCTTTGGTTTTGAGGTGAGTTTTTGTAAGGTATATAGATGGGTCTGCTTTTTTATCCATTCTGTTACTCTGTGTCTTTTGATTGGTGCATTCAGTCCATTTACATTTAGGGTGATTATTGATAGGTATGTACTTATTGCCATTGCTGGCTTTAGATTCGTGGTTACCAAGGGTTCAAGGGTTGCTTCTTTACTATCTAACAATCTAACTTAACTTTCTTGTTAAGTTATTGTAAACACAGTCTGATGTTTCTTTCTTTCTCTCCCTTCTTATTCCTCCTCCATTCTTTCTATAATAGGTGTTTTATTCTTTGCCTTTAATTAGTATTTGGATGGTCTGCTTTCTTTGCTATGATTTTTTTTTCTCTGGTGACTTCTTTTTAGCCTTAGGTGTGCTTCCATCTAGAGCAGTCCATTTAAGATATCCTGTAGTGGTGGTTTATGAGAGGCAAACTCTCTCAACTTTCGTTTATCTGGAAATTGTTTAATCCCTCCATCATATTTAAATGATAATCGTGCTGGATACAATATTCTTGGTTCGAGGCCCTTCTGTTTCATAACGTTAAATATATCATGCCATTCTCTTCTGGCCTGTAAGGTTTCTGTTGAGAAGTCTGATGATAGTCTGATGGGTTTTCCTTTGTAGGTGATCTTTTTCTCTCTCTAGCTGCCTTTAATACCCTGTCTTTATCTTTGATCTTTGCCATCTTAATTATTATGTGTCTTGGTGTTGTCTTCCTTGGGTCCCTTGTGTTGGGAGATCTATGAGCTTCGGTGGACTGCGAGACTACTTCCTTCCCCAGGAGGGAAAGTTTTCAGCAATTATTTCTTCAAAGACACTTTCTATCCCTTTTTCTCTCTCTTCTTCCTCTGGTACTCCTATAATGCGAATATTGTTCCGTTTGGATTGGTCACACAGTTCTCTTAATATTCTTTCATTCCTAGAAATCCTTTTATCTCTCTCTGCCTCAGCTGCTCTGTACTCCTGTTCTCTCTTTTCTATTCCATTAACAGTCTCTTGCATCTCATCCATTCTGCTGTTAAGCCCGTCGATCGCTTGTCTGATTTCTGTATTGTCTTTCCTCAGTTCCCTCACTTCCTCCCTCAGCTCTTGCACATTTCTCTGTAGGTCCATCAGCATGGTTATGACTTTTATTCTGAATTCTTTTTCAGGAAGACTGTGCATTTCCATCCCTTCAGACTCCCTCTCTGGGGTTGTCTGGTTGATTTTGGTCTGAACCATATTCCTCTGTCTTTTCATGGCTATATAATTGGTCACTGATAGTTGCCACGTATGTCAGCTGGGCTCTTTAAGACTTTAAAAAGAGAAGAAAAAAAAGGGAAAGAAAAAGAAAAAAAAGAAAGAAAGAAAGAAAGAAAAAAGAAAAAAAGAAAGAAAAGAAAAAACAAAAACAAAACAAAAAAAACAAAAAAAATGCCCACTGGACGTAGATTCTGTGGGAATGCTCTAGGTGGCGCTATTGCCCCACTTTTCCACAGCTGTAACTGTGCCACTCCGCAGAGCCCTTTATCGCTCTGGCAGTGGTGGGATCGAATAGGAGGCTGTTGATCTCAGTGAGAAGTGTAAGTATGGCTACGCTTCCTCAGTCGCCAGCTAAGGCGTCTGAAACTCCCCAGGACTCCCAGCCTGCTGGGCTGAGTGTGCTGGGGCGATCCGGCTCCTCCGCTGGGCTCCTGTCTCTTTAAGACCGCTGAAGAAAGCGCGCACTTTTTTTTTTCCTTCCCGGAGCCGGCTGCAAGCCCCTGGCGTTCCCCGCTCAGATCCTGCCCCTCTGTCTCTCCAATCTCCGCTGCACTGCGCAATGTGGGTCAGCGCTCCCCGCGCAGATCACCGGCGGCTGGCTACTTCGCGGGGTGCACTTCCACTCCCTCCCGGCTCTGAATCCTCTCCTCCCGCCGGTGCGCTGGGGTGGGGGAGGGCTCGGGTCCCGCCGGGTCGCGGCTCCGTATCTTACCCGCCTCTTGGGGTGCCGAGTCCTCTCGGGTGTAGCTGCACGCTGTGCGCTTTCCTGTGTATTCTCGTCTCTCTTTTAGGAATAGATGTATTTTCTGTGTTTTCGTAGATAAATATAGTGTTGGGAGGAGATTTCTGCCGCCCTGCTCACACCGCCATCTTCCCGGAAGTCCTGATACTTCCTTTTCTTGAGTGTTGATTTATGCTCATTTTACAGGCCAAGGTAAAAAGAGAGGCGAATATGAGATCAGGTTGGTGATTGAAAAATGGCATTTAGATTTTGAGAGTTGTTTTTGATATTTTGTAGCTAATTAATACTCTCTGGGAAAGGAAGGGAGGGAGGTGGGAGAAAGAGGGAGTGTCCCAGGTGGGATTGGGGAGGAGCCTGCTGGGCAGGCTCCTGGAGTGGATGCTGGTGCCTTGGCCCCGCCTACTCCTATGGACAAGGCCCATCCCATCTCCTGGGAGGATTTAACTCACTCTGAATCCCACAGAGCTGCCCCGCCGACAGCAAACCCTACCTGTGCACTCCGGCTGCCCAGGCCCCAAGGATGCCCAGGCTCCTGCACCTCCATGCCTCATGCCCTGCCCGCCCATGTCCTAATAGTCAGTTCCTCTCGTCCTCGCCTCACAATTTACCATGGATTCTGTTGCTGCGACCCCAGAACCCTGAGTGACGGACCCCCCCCCCACCTTCCACCCAGACAGGCTCGCTGAGTCTTCAGTCCCAGGTGGGTCCTTCCTGGCATTTCATGGATGACAGCACATCTCCAGGGAACCACGGGAACTCGAAGCCCTCAGAAGCACCAAGATCTTCAGGAGGGAGCCCCCCAGGAGAGACCCATGGGCCCTGCGGGGACCTGAGGAACAGGCTGGGCTGGGATGTCACTCAGGCCTTGACATGTTGATTCAGGTTCATGGCTTATGCTCCCCCTCCCTAAAATCTCCCACCAACAGGCAACCGCTGGCTCTTCAGGTGACACTGGGCCTTGCCAGACGGGGCAGCTGGGTACAGATGACCCCCGGTGGGGTGGGGGCTTGGTTTCCTCATTGACTTGAAGGCACGTTCCAATCTTCCGTGAGAAGCTGGGACCCAGCACTGGCTGGTCCCAGCAATGAATTCTCTGCAAATGGAAAAAACAACATAGCACGTAGAACCAGATGTGCATGAACACACTTCAACATGTCCTCCTCTGTGCCTGTGAGTGACATGGGCACAGCACGCCCACCGGGGCAGCTCTCAGATCCAGTGCTTCCAAAAGCAACTCACTGACCATATCAAGAATGAATAAAACTGATAGTTGATATGAATGATTCACGCCATCGCACACCTGGTCTCCGAAGGCACTGCCATGGGAGGCGGTGGGGGTGACAGGAAGGGCTGGGAGATGGGACTCTCTGCACTGCCTCCTTGGTCTTACTGCACAGCAGAGAGACTTACCCTCCCTGCCATCTCAGTCAGAGCTCAACAGGCTGGGGGAAATGGTGTAAGCACAGCCTGGGTTTCTGGTTGAAGTAGGAAAGCCCCTCACCCGCCCAGGCAGAAAAGGCATTTCACCCTCAGGGACTCTGAGGCCCTCCAAGGAAAAGCTGGTTCACAGTGAAGGTGAGTCTTTCTGTCCAGTGTCATGATTATCTACAATGGGTACAACCATCTGCACAGAAAGGATGAATCTCATGTGGCAGCATTTTTAGCTCAGAATAATTTTGTATTTGAAATATAACTTAGGCTGCCTCGATGGATTTAGCTGTGCCAATCGTATTTCAGAATAGGTCTGATTCTCCATTGCTGTCCAACTTGGGGGTGCAGAAATGCACCTCGCAAGATCTGGAGGGGGGCTACCAAGTCACAGAATCGTCTCAGTCTTCAGGTCAAGATTTCCCCACTTTTGTTAAGCCAGGTGTCCTTTCCATAAACACAGAAAACTCACATCCCTTTCAGTATCATCGAAAATCTCTAAATAAATTAAGGGCCATGTCTAAAAATAAAGCAATGGGAATTTTAGGAAGCAATGTTCTCAGAAAGTATGTGGGACCCATGTGAACACAGAGCTTTATGCCCATCACAGGCTCATGCAGGAAACACCAAGAAGCACAGCCATGCACGCACTGTGGACATCAAGCCAGGGCGTGGCCTCGTGCTCAGGCCAGACGGCCCAACAATCCTGCTTTATGACAACATGTGCGCTTGTAGATGGGATGACAATAGGCTCGGATGCTTTCCTGGATGTGCTCCGTGAATGACACACCGCACCCTCTCCAGCTCCCAAGCAGAGAGGCCTGATCGCTGTGGGTGAATCCCAATTTGTTGAGGATAAACATTATTCCTTCTTTACATATAAAACTGACGGTGGTCAAATATTTTCATGATTTCTAGTACCTGGCTTACAAACGCACTCTAATATCATTTCATGCAGTACTCATGACCCTAGAGAGAAGCATTATCAGGCCACTTTTCAGATGAGAAAGATCAGAGAGGTTGAGGAACTTGCTTGAGGTCCCAAAGCTCCTAAGAAGCAGGATGAGACCTGCAGTTGGTCACACTGAAGTCACCCTCACATGGGTCTCAAAGTTCCTAAAGTGTTGTTTTCAGAAATGGTCAGGACGAGTGTGCTGCGGTATGCCCCATCCAAAACCTGCAGTGAGTGCTTGGGGAGGACAGGCTACGTGCCAGGAACAATAGAGGATGAGGGCTGAGTCCTCCAGACCTGAGGGGCACCCCAGACACATGCCCCGTGAGTGACAAGAGAGACAGACAGGGCAGGTGACATCCTGGGTTTGCTCACCAGCATCTGTCACTCCTCCTGGATCCTGATTCCCCTTTGGAAAAGCCACCCGTCTCCAACTCTCCATCTCTGGGGTCTGGATGGACATGACCAGGCCTGGCCCATTGGTGGCTGCTTCTCCTTGGCCACTGCAACTGATTCAAGGAGGAGCACGTAAGAGTAATTGTTCAAATGAAACTCAAAGAGTTGTTCTAATATAAACGGAAAAGCAGGCTCCCTTTCCACTGGTTAGCAGGGCTTGGAGAAGGTAAGCTTGGGCTTCGGCCTGTTAATGAAGACAGCACCAAAGAAAGTAGGCTTGTAAGATGCAGAGAAATAGTCCTGATGACATTTTTTAAGCACCTGGATGCAGCAATACCTGAAGTCAGTTTGCTTCCTGTATTAGTTTTCTAATGTTGTATCAAATTACCACATACTTAGTAGCTCAAAACAATGCCTACTTATTAGGTCACTATTCTGTGTACAGCACAGCATATCTAGGTTCTTGGCTCAGGGCGCACCACATGGCTGAAATCAAGGCATTGATTTTTTACCTGGAGGGTCTGGGGGAAAAATACGCTTCCAAGCTAGTTCATTGTTGGCATGACTCAGTTTCATGTGGCCATGAGACTGAAATGCCACTTTCCAGATGTTTACCGGAAACTGTCAGCAGCTCCTAGAGGACCAACACATTCTTTGCCATGTGGGTCCTTCCATTTTCAAGCCAACAACAGCCTGTGGAGTCCCTTCCTTTGGCTGATCCCTAGACTCAGATTTGAAGACCTAGTGTGACTAGATCAGGTCCACCTGGAAAATCTACCTTTTGGATTAACTCAAAGTCACTAATTAATAACCTGCATTAGACTTGACCAATCCTTTTTGTCCTATAACATCACCTAATCACAGGAGCAATATGTCATCGTATTTATGAGTTTCACCCACACTCAAGGGGAGGAGAGCCCATGAGGGGAGAGCTCACAGGGAGTCATCTTAGAATTCTGCCCACCACACCTCCAGACTCGTCAGTGCCATGAGCCCTTATATCCCTCAGTTGGTCTGTGTAAGGTAATTTGAATTGTTCTATACTTAAAACCAAAGGAGTTATCCATGCAATGGAATATTATTCAGCCATAAAAAGGGTGAAGTACTGATATAGGCTACAACATGGATAACCCTGCAAAACATTAGGTTAAGTGAAAGAAGCCAGACACAAAAGTCAACGTATGATTTGATCTATGTAAAATGTCAGTGCAGGTAAATCCATAGAACCAGAAAATAGATTTGTGATTCCTTAAGACAATCGGGAATGGTTGCTATTGGCCATGGGGGTTCTTTTTGAAGTGATGAAAATCATCTGGAATTAGATAGTGAAGGTCACACAACCTTGTGAATACTAAAACCATTGAATCATACACTTTAAAAGGGCGAATCTCATGGTATCTAAATTATATCTCAATACATTAAAATGAAACAAACAAACTGAAAGAGTCCTGATTGAAAAGAAGACCAAGAAAAGCAAAATTCAGTTCAGTTTGGAAAAGCAAGGCAGATTCCAGGTGCTGTTCTGTGTGACTACAGAGCCCCAAGGACTGCAGCCTCCCCAGCACACCCCCACAGACACTACAGTTCCTGGGGGGAGGACACAGAGGGAGGGAATCACATTATTTTTCAAATTTCTATTATTGAGGGCTAGCCAGACATACAGCTTATGAAAACTCTTGCTCAAAACCGCCTATAATTTGATAAGGTTGTGAAAGAAAAATTCTTCTGGAGTTCATCCCACAAAAGTAAAATTAATAGTTTATGACGAGTGTTACAAATCAGTCCTTATCTCAAAGGGAAACAGACTTTTGCTATAAGAACCAGAGATCATCTTTCTCTCTGGAGCACTTACCAAAGAGGCCATTTGTTAAAACCTAATTTGTTGATTCCCCTGATAGAGTGGCAGGTCAATCCTTTCAGCCCTTCATGAGGGTGGTTTGTGTGTCAAGGACCCACACATCCTCCCCAAGACTCCACAGTCCTTGGTCTCTGAGGTGGACACATTCTGGCATCCTTCTCACATAATGGCCTGCAGCAGCCACATTTGACCCAAACTGCTGTCTTGAGCTGAGGGGATGAGGGCAGAGCACCTGACCCCACCAGAGCATTCGGACTCTGTTTAAGGTCGCTGAACTCAGGAGACAGACTTTGGGTGGCCGTGGGGCCGCCATTTCTGGCTGTATTCTCAGGGACGCAGAAAGAAGAAAGGAATAAAGCAGGTGGGCTGAGAGGGTATAAGGGCCCAGGAAAGGGGGCAGAAGGGCCGCCTGGTATCCTGATGGCCTCCCAGGTTTCAGTCCTACTCTCTCAGCTTGGGCCCTCCCTCCCGCTTCCTGCAGTTGTCCTGCAATGCGTTCCCTTCCTTCTGTCCAGCCTGTCCAGGTGCCTGCCCTGCACAATAAAAGTCACCTCACCAAGACCCCTTGTTTCTCTGCCTGAGACAATATCTCGGAGTTTCAAAGGAGGGATCCTGCAAAAGTTGGCACAGAGGGTGACCGTTTCTTCTGGCAGCGGGAGGGAGGGCTAACAAGGGGCACCCTCACCCAGCTGGCCTGGCGACCACAGTGCAACCAAAATTCTTGGTGAGAGCAACAGACACCCTCCTGGGCAACGTGGGCACAGGAGGCTTCCTCTGCAGGACCTCGAGCCCCACAGACTGGTTGAGACGGGGAGGACCGGGCAGGAACCGCAGGAATCCGTGGGGCCAAGAGGCAGCCTGTCACGCTGGCCTGGCTGATCAGGTGGCTGCCCCGGGAGAAGGGACCTCCCCCCATGCCCCCTTCTTTCCTTCACTTGCTCAAAACAAAATCTATGAAAGAGCGTGTGACAGACCAGCCTTAGATTGGTGCCCACCCCTCAGGAAAGCAGGGGGACAGAAGGAGGGACACCCTTCAGCTCTCCTGGTGGGAGGTGTCACCAGGAATTGTCCCCAACGCTTCCCCACGGGGGAGGGGTGATTCCCAGAAGGAAGGCCGGCAGCTTCAGGGAGCGGAAGTGGGTCATGGGCAGCCAGAAACAACCTCTGTCCCCTATGTGTCACTTGGGATGGGACCACAGAAAACCTTGAGGGCTGGACTAATGACTCAGCTTCCCTCTACAGGCAGGCAGGCAGGGGCAGGAGACACAGGGCGGATCTTTATGGAAAAGGCAGCTCTCGGAGTGCTGGATTCCAACTGAATTATTGCAAGGCTGTACTCACGGGACTGTTTATTTTTACAATAAATATTCATTACTTTTATAATAAAAATGATTTTTCATTTAGAAACTAAAAAGTTACAGTTTCTGAGTGCAGCAACCAGAAGTTGATAATGGGTACAAATGCCTCCGATCAAGTCACCTGCCACTTTCTGTCCCCCCTGCGGCTCCAGCACCGTGGTCGGGGACCGGAGGGGTCGGAACAGTAGGAGTCGCGGAAACACTGCCTGCAGGTGCCCTGCTGGGCTCTCGGGCTCACTGCCAACCGTCCCTTAAACCGCCCGTAATGAGATCAGCTCAGGAGCAAGTGACATGTGCCATGTGCAGACACAGCCAGCACGCACGGCTCGCGGCCAACACTTCTTGGGAAACAGTGTCGCCTGTCAGATCGCCATTTCCCCCCCAGCGGCCTCTTTCCTTCGGCCCATCAGGCTCTGTACCGAGTGGCATGGTGGCAGGGCCTCCCAGTCCCTGAAGAGCAGCACAAGCCAGTCAATGCGACGAGGCCGACTGTGCCCTCACCCTCCAGGGGGCCCTTCCCCCAGGGTGGGCGTGGTGGGGCCCCAGCTGTGTGCAGCGCCAGCCTCTAAGGCCACCCTCTCCTCAGGTCTGCAGGACACCGTTACCGTCCTCGACGGTCAGCCTGGGAGGTACTGTGGGGACATCGGACCCTGGGGCTTCCATCTCCATCCTCTGGGAGAACTGTGCTCAGAGTGGCCTGGCTGTACCCCCTGGCCATGGGTTTCTGGAGACATCCCTGCACCCCATCACCCAGCAGAGCAAATCTCATGGCCACAGGTCCAGTCTGCCACCCTTGGCAAAAGGCTGAGGAGCTTGAGGCCCAGAGACAAGGCCCGTCGGCCAGGGGCACTCACCAGCCAGAGCCCGAATGAAGCGTTCGGTAATTTGCAAAAGCCTCTCCACCCCGTGGTGTCACATCTGGCCTTCATAATAGTTGGCCAGTGGCCGATGATGCTGTATTCCACACATCTAAGATAAAATTCATCAGATGATGTCATTGTTTCATGTGTCACTGAGAAAGAAAACATTGACTATTAAATTATGATGCAATGATAAGATTCCATCAATCATATGACACAACCAGATTCAAGAGATATTACAGATGGAAAAGGTGCTTCTTAGAATCAGGGTAATTCAGTGTTCTTTCCATTTTATAGATTCAGAAACCGATTCCAAAGGGTTCTGGTCTGTTCACACACAGAGCTGGCCAGAGGTCAAGCCTGGGTTGTAACTTCAGCCCCTGGTGACTGTCCCCAATCTGTGGTGGGCAGAGAGATGCACTGCCCGATCTCCTTTCAAGGACAGATTTTCTGCCCTGCAGACAGCCTCTGACTTCTTAACATAACTTCCAAAGCTCACTGAAGGACGGGAAAACGCATCAATAGTGACAAGGCAAGGTTATGTGTACTCATTCCTACTTGAAAACATTGACCTGGGATTGAGGGAGGAAATGGGAAGGTTCTGTCTCCACATTGCCTTCCCCAAGATCATAAAAAAGGACTGAAATATTCACTACTTTTCTACCAATCCTCATATCAAGAACCACATCTTCATTCTTTCTCAGCCAAGGTAGTTTGGGGACTGCCTTTGTTCGCACATCCCGCATTCCGTTGATTCCTACTGAAGGTCTACCATGGGCTAGACGCTCTTTCAAGTGCTTGAGATAAACAGAAAAAACAGCCCCAAATCCCTTCCCTCAGGAGCTAATTTTACAGTGGAGGGAAATTGGGAAATAAGGACACAAAATGTAAACGGATGTCTCTCAAACACGTTACATACCATGTGAGGTTTTTTTCAGCACCCTTGTCTCCCACTGCAGAAACTGATGTACCAGAGGTGCATGGGATTCTGTGTTCTGATCGAGTAACCCCATCTGTGAGAGAGGGCTCCTCCACCCTAAACAGGTATTTCTGGTAAGTTGAAAGTTTGATGGTCCTTTAGAGGCTGAGATTCCTGCCCAACTCATTTGTGATTTCAAGTTTTCATTCACCCCAGGATATATATGGATGTCCTGAGGTCAAGATTCTTTTCTTAGAACACCAGGTTCTCTTCCATCTCAGTCTCCTTTATATTATACTGGGCAACACCAGGGAACGTCAGGAGTGTATAGTTTATAGATGAGAAAACTGAGGTCCAGGGAGGGAAAATGGTCTGCCCAGCCCACAGGTGGGGGCTGGGGTGGGATATGAACACATGCTCTTTGGCTCAAGGAATTTCATGATGCTTTGACATATCCACTAAGTGTTGGCATGACCTTGGGGTTCATTCACAAGACAGGATGCAAAAACTATGGCGGGATCTACAAGCTGTGCCTGGATATGATGCTTCCAAAAAGTGCCTTTTTAACCTGGATTATCTGGAACATCGGCCCTGCCTTCTCTTTCTCAGTCTGTGCTGGTTCTCGGGAACACCTGGACATGGATTCACATCCTCATCAAAGCCCTCTATTTGTTTTCTACTCCCGTTGGAAGGAGAGCAAACCAGGGGACATTTAGTCACCTGTTTCCACTCTCTGGTTCCCTGGTAGTAATTTGACTACACAGGATATTTAATAGTTCACCATCACAAGACTCAATTTCATACATGAATGAGTCACTGTCAAATGACGGGAGGAGGAGGAGGAGGGAGAGACACTGTGTTTTCCTGATACCTCTTTTTTTTTTATTACAAATTTTTTAAAGTTTATTTTGGTATCATTAATCTACAATTACATGTGCAATATTATGGTGATTAAACTACCCCCTTCATCAGGTCCCCCCCACCAACCCCATTACAGTCACTGTCCATCAGCATACAGCCCTCCCCGCGCCCCCCTAACATTACATCTGCTAATCGTAATGCCCCTTTTTCCCCCTTGTCCCTCCCTTCCCACCCATCCTCCCCAGTCCCTTTCCCTTTGGTAACTATTAGTCCGTTCTTGGGTTCTGTGTTCCTGATACCTCTTAAATGGGTTCTTATTTCATATTTATACAGATCGGGGACTGTAGATTATGCTGACAAGCTCATCAATTATCTGCTACTCACCAACAATATCAAGGTCTTGTTTCCTTGATGGGGTAGTTGATACTCATTGCAGAAGATGTCCGTGAACATGAAATTGTTTCAATTGCTGTTTACCTGCCAGGCACCTTGAACTTAAGACCGTCCTACTCCACACGGAGGTACGGGTAACATGCCTGGTGGGAGTATTGTCGAGGCACACGAATGAGAGCAATCAGAGTGAGAAGGAGGGAAAGGCAGGAAGCATTACTAATTGGAGCATCATTATGGGGCTTGTGAGAAGCTGACACGGTGTCAACAGCAAAACCCTAGAAACGACAGGCAGAAGTGACCGTATTTGGAGCCAGCGGTCATTAACATGGGCAATTGACGGGCTCTGTGACTGAGGGGAGGGAAATTTGCGCTGACATGCAGCAGCATGTTGAAGGGGGCCTTTTATTATTTTCCAGGAGCCATAATCTCCAGATGATGACTCAGGGATCCTTTAAGGGTGATAATTGATTACCTGACAAAGAACGTGTCGCATTTCCTCCTCACAATGGAAGAGGAAAAAAACCAACCACCCAGCTCTTTTGAGAAGAAAAGTGGCATTTTTCAGAGAAAACACTGCAAAGTTTGTAACAATGGGAGCCTGAGGAAACACAAATACATCTCACCTCTTGACAAATAAGGTCTAATTAAGAGGCTCTTCGTGCCAGAAAACAGTCTTGCCTGTGCCATGCAGGGACAAGTGACAGCTGAGGAGGAGAGTATCACTGAGATACAGCCGTGTTGGTCCCTTAATTATTCATAAATGTCCCTGTGACAGAATTTCACTGCTTCACCTTTTTTATTTAATTCTCTATTTTTCTCACTCCAAATGGCTACTGTGTTATTTGAGAAATAGTTAATTCATCCCACAATAAGTACAGATGAAAGAGAGAGGCCTGGGTTTATCCCCTCAAGGAATTTTAATAATAAAGTACTTTTGCAGGGGTGCAAACAGTGAGCACTGAAGTTACTTGCAGAGACGCACCTGTGTCTCCCAGTTCCCCACCTGTAGCCCTGGCAGAATGTGAACCTCCCAGGCACCTGGGGCTTGCCCGCCAACGCTCCCAAAGCCAGGTACTTCCATTCTGGCCCCTTCGCCAGCCCCTCCATTGGCCCTGTGACTCCGGACACGTCCTGAGCCCTCTCCGAGAAGCCCTGCCTCAGACTCAGTCCCCAGAACACGACGCCCTTGCTGACCTGACTCTCAGACCCCTGTTGCCCAGGCTAGTGTTCCTTGGTGAATATTTCCTGACATCCTCTCTGATTTGCTCCCGAGGTGTGACCAAGGCCCTAAAACTGAAGTCTCGCATCCACATTCCCACGCCCCAGTCAGCAAGGAGACTGGCCAGACCCTCTTCCCTATTAGCCCCTCACTCCCTCGTCCCCAGCCACCCCCAGGTCCTCAGCCCCCTGGACTGTCCACCCCACCCCAGAGGCCCCACCTCTTCTGTGGCCAGGGGGTCAGTCACTCCCACCCAGTTCGGAACCACCAATGGTGTGGGGAGGGGAGGGGAGGAGCCCCTCAGGACAAAGTCACATCAGGAAGCAGCTCCGAAAACACAGTGGGCCCCACCCCCTTGTGAGGCTTTGGCTGCCAGCAAACACTCGGCCTCCTCAGTCTGCTTTGCATGCACAGCGTTCATCTCCAACCCATCTGTTACCTCGGTCTCAAGAGATGCAAGGACATGTGGACGCAGGACTCAGATCTGTTACATCTGTCGGACTATTTGATTAATATCCCTTTGTCCCATGCTGCCCCTGATTTTTTCATCGGACCTGCAGCACGCCTGACACGCCGCAGCCCTGAATAAACGTTGTCCTGAAGGCACGGCAGAAACTGGTTTGGGAAGGGCTGCTGACTTTTGATCTTGGAGTGGGAACCATCTCAGATGCTTACACTAAGCAAGAGATCTTTCATTTTAATTCGTTCATCAAAGATATTCTTTTCTTTCTGAGACATTGATTTGGTGCCTATTTTAGTGTCTTGGTCCATGTGGGAAGCGAACAGCGTGTTGCCTGAATGTGGAATGTAGTTAGTGGAGCTGCCTTAACTGGGTAATTTGCTGACATCTCTGCTGGAGTGCCATCAGAAGGTGCCTTCACGAACTCAGCTTCAGTTAGCAACAGGGTCCTTTCCCTTACAGCTGCAGGTGGCATGGAGGGGCAGGGCTGTGGAGGGTAGACGGTATCCCCACCCATCACACGAAGTAAAATACCCTCATTTTCACACACCAGCCGCTATGGCAACACAGAAGGAAAAGGCCTGCACGTGTCATAGAGTCTCAGGAGCTTTTCAAATAGAGAAAGAAGCTCCTTTGTTTCTGCCCATGGAGTCTGAACCCCTTGGAGGGCTGGCCAGGGGTTCGGGGGCTGTGCCCAGACCAGACCCACCACCCCCTCATGGGCTCACCGCACAGGCCATGTCCCCAGGGGGCTCCCTTCCTGCTGTGACGCCAAGGGGTGGAACCACCTGATGGGGAAGGGGCCTGCCAGGGCAGCGTCCTGTGCACATGTACCAAGCAGAGGGGACGTTACCTGCTTCCCAAGGCCTGCCCTCTGGGCTAGGGTTCAGCTGAGCGGAGAGTCCAGGTGTCTCTACCAAACCGATGTTTCAACACAAAGGACATGCTCCTTCATGCTACAAAGCTTTATATGAAAAACAGATAAGCTGTGGTCAGGATTTTTTAAATCTCTATGTTTGGGTAGCTTTGGCCCTGTCTTCTTATGACTAAAATTGGTTTAATCATATTTCTTTCCTGGAAACATTATCTGAGATGATCAGTTCTTATTTTGTGCCCAAGGGATAGATTTTTTACTTCTCTACACCTCAATTTTCTTGTTTTAAAGGCTGTTGTTAGAAATAGATGAACAATGTGGCAGAAAGTACCCAGTGTGGTGCCTGGCTCAGATACGTCTGTTAACTGATTCCTGCCTTCCGTCCCTGCTTCCTGCTTTCCATCCTGCATCCTGTCCTTCTTTAGTCCTTCCCTCCCTCCCATTTTGCCTTATTATCCTTCTCCTGAATGACAGAGAGACAACTGCTCTTCAAATCTATCTAGATTTACCCTTTAGCTGGTAAAAGCAAATGGCCACAGCTTGTCACGCCATGTCGCACAGAGGCAGCAGTGATAAGAGCTGTTTTTTCAGAGCAGGCAAAGAGCCAAAGGCTTGTCCCTGACTACAGCTGCTGTTCTCTGTCTGATTTATTGGTTTTATTTTTCATTTTCTCCAACTTCTTATTTTGAAAATTGTCAGAGCTACAGAAAAGTTTTAAAGAGTAGCAGAGTGAACACCCACTTATCCCACCCCCTTATCTCGATCACCAGCTATTAACACTGGGCCATGCTTGCTCCTGTCTCTCTATGTATTGTTTATAATATGTGTCTGGATTATTTTTTTCCTTTTTTTTCCCTTAAACTATTTGAGAGTATGGAGCAAAAAAACATGATATCTCAGGCCTAAACACTCAGAGTGTATGTTGTTTAAAAAACAGTCTCCTACAAGCTTCCTAACCCATTTTTACCCTCATAATATTTAATGTTGATGCAGCTATATAGTTTAATATACAGTCCAAATTTAGAGCTTTCTTCCTTAATTCTGGAATCCTTCAAATAATTGTTCATTGTCTGTGGTTGTCATGATTGATCTCCTTGAACAATGCGTCCTCCTTTTTTTGGTCATTCATGACTTTGACATGTTTTTTAAGATCTCATCTTGTACCAGAAAGTTAAAGTTTCCTCTTCATGGAAGAAGTCCAGCTGATAAATGTACAAGGCTTAAGAGAAGTAGAAAATCACCATTTACCACCATCAGTGTAATAATCAACCAAGGTTTAGACCATCAGGGAATGTCAGAATCATTGAGGGAAAGATTTGGGGGAATTTTTAAATATCCACATAGCCCCAAAGTTTCATCCCACATGGTACTTACCAATTCCAGGGGTATAAAGGATCCTTTACAACAGAGAAATCTGGCAAACACCACCTTAACCTGAACCTGCCCTCCCAATGGTGGATGAACAGACGTGATGAGTCTCCCTCCCTTTGACGGTCTGGGCAGAGCCTCCCTTACGACAACGTTTGGCCTGAACCTGTGGGAAACAGTCACACTCATGCAGACTGTGGGCCTGTGGGCCAGCTCCAGTCTGACCTCACGGGGCTGGTAGACACGGCTTGCACTGAGCCCTACCTCATGCCAGGCCCCTTGGCCTTCACGGATAGAGACGGTGCTCAGTCATCTGTGTCCTTGGGGGTCTCAGGCATTCAGACAATCTGCAAATGATTATCAGATGATTGCAATGCCTACACCAAAGGGAAAAAAGAAAAATAGATATATTTGTTGTTTTCTTCTCCTGATCAAATCATGCGGTTTAATTTCGAAAACATCTATTGTGAGAGAGGTGCACTCAGGAGCCATTTGTGGGCCCTTGATCGTCCCATCAAATGAGATGGTCGGGGGAAATGGGGCAATTACCATCACAGATGCCATCACTGTGGCTGAGACAACATCAAAGGGCATCTCTCTGGATCCCAAGCATCAGCCAAGCAGCCACTGAAAAGGGGATTTTATCTGCATGTCTGAGCTCCTCTGCAGCGCCACTGTGGCTAAGGAAGCCGACCTGGCCACAAAGAGCAGCGGCAGCTTCAGAACCAGCCACAGAAGCAACAGGAGTCAGGTCTACAAAACGGTAGAGTCAGATCACACAGTCTCGAATTTGGGCTCTTTAAGGATTGTAAATATCCAGCTCAGCAGCCTAAGAGGTGGATCTCTAAGATTTCATTCGTTCATTCCACGCATATGTCAGGAGGGCCAAGTATGTGTCAGACACAGCTCAGATCCCTGTGGATGCACCAAAACACAGAACAGATAAGACCCCGGCTTTGGGAGCTCACGATCTACAGAGGGAGACAGACGACCAGTGACAGCCTGGCCTATCCTGGGAAGAGCAAGAGGCCAGTGTGGCAAGAGTAGAAGCCAGAAAGAGGTCACGGGGCAGAAAGGCCAAAGCAAGCTGGGCCTTTTCGAGGGCTTCTGCACACAGTGAGGTGGGGTCTGTGCATTTGTTTATGCTGTTCCCTTTAGCTAGGATGCCCTTCCAGAACCTCTGCGTGTCCAAATCCAACTCTTCCTTCGAGGACTACTTAGCCTCTCTTGCCACCCCTAGAAGCCGACTGTCACCGCTGCCCATGAACTGGAAATGAAATCCCCCTTCTCTGAACAACAGGGGCACTCCCCCAATATTCCTCCTCTCTCTCGTAGATTACAGCTGTTTGTATAAGAATCATCATTATCCCAATCCTTATGAACTGAGCCCCAGAGTTATTACAAATAGCCCCGCTATTACAAAGTTGTATGGAGCGACAAAGCCATCACAATCCAGGAGTGTCCACTAGTGAACTAGCCATTTATAAAATTAATCTCCAGAATCCATCCCAGCAGAGTTTGAGACCAGCATGTGTCTCCCCATGTCCTCACAGGCAAGTGTGCCTGAGGGTGACACAAAAAGGTCTGCCCACTTCAGCCATAAAAAGAAAACAAATCCTCCCATTTGCAATGACATGGCTGGAGCTGGAGGGTATTATGCTCAGTGAAATAAGCCAGGTGGAGAAAGACAAGTACCAAATGACTTCACTCATTTGTGGAGTATAACAACAAAGCAAAACTGAAGGAAAAAAACAGCAGCAGACTCACAGACTCCAAGAAGGGACTGGCGATTACCAAAGAGAAGGGGTGGGGAGGGTGGATGGGGAGGGAGGGAGAAGGGCATTAAGGGGCATTATAATTAGCACACACAATATAGGTAGGTCACGGAGAAGGCAAGTAATGACTATAGCATCTTACTACGCTGATGGACAGTGATTGCAGTGGGGTGGAGGGACTTAATAATATGGGTGAATGTTGAAACCACCATGTTGTTCATGTGAAACCTTCATAAGATTGCATATCAATGATACTTTAATTAAAAACAAAAGGTCTGCCCACATAATGCAAGTAAATGGAAGCCAGTTGAAAAGTGAAAAAGCAGATCTTGCAAAGGCTACAGCCTTTCATGAATTTTGTGAAAGTGATGTTGGTAGGAACAGCTCAGGAAGCCACTAATGTGCTTAGAGACAGGAGTTAGACCAGTTCACAACAGACCAGCTGATGGGTGCTTTCAAAGAGAATTATAACAGACCCATAAACACTGATGGCAGCCTGCTGGTTACAATAGGGGTGGGGGAGGGGAGGAAAGGTGAAATGGGTGAAGGAAATAAAGAGGTACAAACTTCAAATTATAAAGTAAATTAGTCACAGGAATGGAAGCACAACATAGAGAATATAGCCAATAACATTGTAGTAGCTTGGTATGGTAACAGGTAACTACACTTACTGTGGTAAGCATTTACTAATGTGTATAATTATCAAATAGGTATGTTGTACATCTGAAACCAGTATAATAATACGTGTACTCCAATTTGGGGAAATTGATGAGCCCTGAAATATTTTGCAACACTGAACTTCTTTTGTTTGAATGTGAACATTAAATGTGAGGTACAGAAGAGCTGTAGGAAAATGACAACCCCCCCAGGCCAGTACTTATTTCATTCTTCGTTCTAAGTATCAATGCATGTTTGCCATTAGAGCATCAATTTTGTTAAGTATAAGAAAATACACTACCTTTAAAACTTTTCGTTTGACTTCTGAAGTTAAAGTCTCAAACATTTCCCACTCTTTATTTTGAACTTTAGAGTCCCTGCCTTTGGTAAATTCACTCAAAGGGACTATTTTCTCTGGTTGACAAGGACCTCCTGTGCTTCTCTTATATCTCATATTCAACTAAGAAAACATTGAGAACATAGAAGGGACATTTTTCTTAAACCCAGAACATAATAGATGTCAACTAACGTTAAATGAATGGAGAGCAAACGAGAGGTGCTCTGGATTGCTCTGCTTACTCAAGCTGGTTAAAGACAAAACAGATGTTCATAACCAAGACAAATCATCGTGTGGAGAAAAATGAATGTAGAGCTCTGGAAAGGCTGGCTTCTCTGGCTGAGCCCCCAGGAAACCACCTGGCAACAAGACAGGAAGGCTAGTTTAATTTACTTAGAGAAGGGTGAGCTGTCTGACAAAGGGTGCTAGCACGATTTTCTCATCTGCAAGACAACTAAGGTTAGAAAAAAGTGGATCCTATCTCATGCCTTATCTAAAGTTAAATTCTAGTGAATTACTAAGATTAATTGTAAGAACGAAAATAAAAATTTTATAAGAAAATCGAGGATAATATAAGGGGGACCCCTTACAAATCAAAATGGGAATTCTGAAGAGGTAAAAGAAAAAAATAGACAAATGTGAATATTAACCTTTTTTACGTCACAGATTACCTAAACAAAAACTACCTATAAACTGTAAATCTGTAAAATTGTTTGGAAAGCAAGTAATAAAGGGTTAAATTCAATGGTATACAGGCAGCTCTTACAAATTAACCGGAAGAACAGGCAAAGGTTACAAAGAGACCATTGCCAGAAGAGCAAATCCCAATATTAAAAGAAGGAAGAAAGGAAGGAAAGAAGAAAAAGAAAGAAAAGAAAAACAGTGAAGAAAAGAAAAATATAAGGGAAAGAAAAGATGCTTGAATTCAGCAGTAGTGGGGAAATTTCACACACCACTCTGAGTTATGACTGTACCTGGAAGCCTGGCAAAAATTTAAAAGGGCTATAAATCCTATCACTGGCTGGGCTACAGGGGAACGCGTATTAGCCTATACTCCTGAAGAAATGGAGAATATTACAGTCCTTTCTGAAGGTAATCTGGCGATGTTTAGTAAAATGCAAAAAGCGTGAACACCCTATGTACACACACAGCTCTTGAGCAGCTAGAAACCCGTCCCATTTGTGCCAGTATGTACATAGGCATTCACCGGAGCACTGCTCAAATGGCACAGGAACAGAAGCAAAGCAAATTCCCATTACTAGAGGAGTGGCTCTGAGTACTTTGCAAGTGTATCCATCCTGTGGAATATTGCACAGCCTTTGTAAAGAATTAGCCTTAATGTAGAGCCATACAAGATGACTTCAAAGTGTTTCTACAAGGTTTTGAGTAAGAACATCAAAATGAAGAAAAAAGTGATTGATTAGGTGATACCATTTTTGTAAAACAATGACTCTCCCTCCCCAAAAAAGTGCCCTTTACACTGTGTGATGCACTTTGTAGGATTCTATAAGTACAGGGAAAACCATGGAAGAATGCACACACGTTTTGTTTTATCTTTTTAATACAGGCTATCTTGGGAAATGGAAATGGCCAGTGTGAGGAGGAGGGTGGAGAAGAGGAAGGTGTCCACAACACACACACGCACTGTATGATCCCATTCTTGTGAATGCATGTGTATCCATACATAAGAATGCTGACAAATAAGAACTCACCTGGATTTGAGGTGAAGGAAGTGATCCCAAATCTTTATCTGCCTGTGACAGTGAGAAGTTGTGAATGAGAAAGGAACCTGAACTGGGTCTCAAAGGGGAAATGAGATTTTGACAAGTAAAAATGGCCACAAGAGGGAAAGATGGAAAGAAAAATTTCCTGGCAGAGGAAATACTTTCACCATAGGAAGGAATTTTGGAAGGGAAGGTGTTTTATTCATTCTACACATTTTTGAGAGCCTATGAGGTAGGCAGAATTCTAAGATGGAATCCAAGATTTCCACCCCTTTGTGTACACACCCTGTGGGACACCCCCCTCCTTGAGTGTGGGTGGGACTTGTGAAGAGGATGGGATTGCATTCACATGATTGGGTTATGTTATATGGTAAAGGGAAAGGGATTTTGTAGGTGCTAATTAGGGTTCCTAATCCCCTGACCCTGAGTTAATCAAAAGGGAGATTATCCTGGGTGGGCCTGACCTAATCAGGTGAACCTTCAAAAAAGGATACCAGTTCCCTGAAGGGAGAGATTTGAAGCCCGAGAGATGCTCCCCTGCTAGGCTTGAAGAAGCAAGCTGCTACGAGCTCCACAACTACAAGGAAATTAATTCTGCCAACAACTACTTGAGCTGAGAGGAGGACCCTGTGCTTTAAATGAGATTCCAATCCCACCTAACACATTGCAGCCTTTGGGACCCTGAGCAGAGGTCTCAAATTTGGGATGTCTGTTTTCTTTTCATATACTTTAAAAATGTATGTATTATTTTTAATAGTTGCCTGCTATTATGGCAAGGAGTACTGATTTTCCATTAATGATAATGATACAAAGTTGCTTTTAAAAATTAGCTTTAGAAATACCATTTGACCCAGGAATTCCACTCCTAGGAATTTACCCTAAAAATGCAGCAGCCCAGTTTGAAAAAGACAGATGCACCCCTATGTTTATTGCAGCACTATTTACAATAGCCAAGAAATGGAAGCAACCTAAGTGTCCATCAGTAGATGAATGGATAAAGAAGATGTGGTATATATACACAATGAAATATTATTCAGCCATAAGAAGAAAACAAATCCTACCATTTGCAACAACATGGATGGAACTAGAGGGTATTGTGCTCAGTGAAATAAGCCAGGCAGAGAAAGACAAATATCAGATGATTTCACTCATCTGTGGAGTATAAGAACAAAGAAAAAACTGAAGGAACAAAACAGCAGCAGACTCACAGAACCCAAGAATGGACTAACAGTTACCAAAGGGAAAGGGACTGGGGAAGATGGGTGGGAAGGGAGGGATAAGGGGGGAAAGGGCTATTACAAATAGCACACATAATGTTGCGGGGGTAGGGGTAGGGTGGGGGGGGGGCACGGGGAAGGCAGTATAGCACAGAGGAGACAAGTAGTGATTCTATAACATCCTACTACCCTGATGGACAGTGACTGCAATGGGGTATGTGGTAGGGACTTGATAATAGGGGGAGTCTAAATAAAAAATTAGCTTTACTGGGGTAGAATTTGCATACAATAAAAGCCACAACTTTTAAGTGAACAGTTTGATGAGTTCTGACAAGCAAATGTAGTTACGTAAGCACCACAACTATCATGATATAGAACATTCTATCACCACCAAAAAGTTCCGTCCTGCCCCTTCACTGTCAATCCCTTCCTCCGACTACCAGTCCCTGGCAACCATTACTCTTTATCACCTCAGTTTTGAATTTTATAGAATTGTACATAAAAGGAATCATACAGTGCATCAGTTTTGGTGTCTGACTTCTTCACTTAGCAGCTGTTCAAGGGAGTTGTCTGGTTTCCATTTGGGACCATTATGAATAAAGCTACCATGAACATTTGAGTGCCGGTCATTATGTGGACATATCTTTTCATTTCTTCTGGATAAATCCTGAGGAGTGAAATCATTAGGTCAAATGATAAGTGTCTGGTTAGCTTTATAAGAAACCGTGAAACTATTTTTCTAAAATTGGCAGTACAATTGGATTTACCACAAGTAACATAGGAGCATTCTGCATGCTCCAAATATTTACCAATTCTTGGTCCTGTCAATCTTTCTCGTGTTAGCAATACTGTCGGGTGTGTAGTGGTATCACATGGTGATTTTGTTTTGCATCAACAAAGATATGAAGCATCTTTTTGTGTGCTTAGTTGCCATTCATTTATCTTCTTTGGTGAAATGTCTGTTCAGATCTTTTGCCATTTCTTATCAAGTTGTTTATCATCTCAATATTTAACCTCCACCATCTGATGTGACTCCCATTATTATGTCACACTGCATGACAAAAGGGACTTTACAGATGTAATTAAGATTACTAATCAGCTGACCTCATAGTAAGGAGATTGTCCTGAATTATCCAGGTGGGCGCAACACAGTCACAGAAGCCCTTAAAAGCAGAACAAGAAGGCATAGAGACTCAAAGCATGACGAGGGGTAAAACCCACCATTGCTGGCTTGAAGATGGAAAAGACTCCGTGGAAAGTATGAGAAGGAAATGAATTCTGCCAAAACCCAATGGAAGAGGAATTCCAGATGTGAACCACAGCCCCCATTGATACCTAGATTTTAGCTGGTAAGACCCTTCACAGCGGACCTAGCCACACCCTGACTTACAAAACTGTAAGATAGTATATGAGTATTGTTTGAAGCCATTAAATCAGTGGTAATTTGTTAAACAGCATTAGAAAAGTAATATACCATCTCTTTCTTCAAACAAAAAAAGAAAACCCACAAGTTAATTAGGAGATCCATATGTTTCAATAAAAATATTTGGGTACAATTGAAGTATTCTCCATGTATCTATATGCAAACAAAATGCACTTGTGTGAAAAATACAGCCCACCCACTGCCCTCACAGACACCTCCCACCTGGCCCCTGGAGGCATGTGAATTTTCTATTTCAGTTACCAGACACCCTGGATACTAAGTTCTCTTCACAGCTCCCATAATGGGACCCTTCATTCAGGGGGAATGGTTCTGCTCACATTTTCCAAATGACATCATCCCTGCAGGAGCCAACTTCTCTGTTTGGAGGTGTTTTCTTCCTTTCTTTGTTGTTTCTTTCCTTCTTAGACACAGGAACCAATCCAAGCCACATTTGCTTCCCCAACATGTTAAACAGCCTGCCTGCAAACTAAAGAGGCACATGCTACCTTAATTACGGTGGGGGAGAATCGGTTGCTATTGAAAACACTCGAGTGACAGACAAAACCCTTCATTTGGGAGGAAAATTAATTGTACACAAACAAGAAGACGTTTCATCTTGAATTAAATTCCTCAACGCTCCCTGGGCAGAGAGCTCAGGCTGTTTCTGTCCTGGTCGGCGTCGTGCCCTGGGCCATGGGAGGCCTTCCGGGCAGGGGGCCCGCCTGAGGCCCCAGGGTCTCTCCGGAGCCGCCCTTCTCCTTCTCCTGTCCTCGCGGAGGCCCCGGGGGCTCCGGCCCGACGCCCGCCCGCCCGCAGCCCAAGCGGGAAGCCTGCGGGTCAGACGCGCCGCTCCTCCCGCGGGCCCCGCAGAGGCGACCGACGGCCGGCCGGGAACCGGGTGCAGAACCGGAGCGGAGCCCGAGGGGCGAGGGCTCGCTTCAGCGCAGCGCCCAGGCTCGTGCCGAGGGCCGCGGATCTGGAGCCCTCCAGCTTCCCCGGACCCGAAACAGGGCTCCGCTGCGGCAGGTGTGACCCGGCGGGGGGACAGCGCTGCCTGCTCCTCCCCAGAGCGGGCTGGGGCCCTGGGACGTGCCTGCGCCCGCTGCCCCGCTCACCCGCCCGGCAGCCTGGGGGCTGTGCCCGGAAGGAGCGGGTCACCAACACCCGGATGCGCCCGCCGCGGGTCGGGGGCTCCTGACCCCGAAACCCACTGCTCACTCATGGAAGAGAAAGAGGGTCTTGGGGTCCTCTGACGGGTAAGGGGCAAAGCCACCTCGGGCAGGAGCGCTGTCCGTCCGCCAGGGCTCCGGGAAACCGCACCAGCGACTACGCAGTACAGGGGGAAAATCTCAACCCAGAGCCACCTGCTGCCTCCGCCTCCGTGGTTCAGGCCACGACCACCCCTGCGTGGCATCTCCAGCCTGCACGGTCTCCCTGCTCCTGCCTCTGCTCCCCTGCCACCCATTCTCCCACTGCGGCCAGTCAGATCATGGCCCCCTTTAGCACAATCCCCTGCGGCTCCCAGCTCCGGGGAGGAGAAGCCCTCTCCAGGCGGTGACCCCACCTCTGTGATTCCATCCACCACATCCCCCTCACTCACCTATTGCAGCTTCTCTGGACTCAGTTTGCTTTTCTTCAAACAAGCAGAGAACTCTTGTTCAATGGAAGGAATATTTCATCGGCATCATCCTCTTGAGAGAAAAGTACCCTGGTTATGGTCACAGGGTTTCCCAAAACATAGTGCATCTTCCTCCAGAGATCATTCGGCTCCTTCTCAGAGCGATGTTGCTTATTTTAATAGCATAAAAGGGTTATTTAATGTGTATGAGACCAAAATAAAACTAGCCATGACACTTATGAATAAAAAGTGTAAGTGAATAGATTTAAAGAAAAAATTAATAGTAGTGTATGCAAACGACAATAATCATGAACTTAGCTCAGGAGGAGCCTGAACTTTGGGAGGCTCTATTGGCAAAGAAAAATCCTAAGTCTGGGAGCCCAGGGGCAGGGAGGCACACCCTCCCGCTCTCACTCGCTGGCCACGTGACTTGGGCACATTGAAGGGCCTCCCGGCCCCCAGCTCCTCATGGTAACATTGGAGGCTGCGATGGCTCTGTGGTTCCTTCTCCCTCACGTCCAAACACAGGGTGGTTGGGTCATGGATTCCAGAGGCAGTGCCTGGACCAGGCTGCTCCATAGTTCCTGCTGCTGAGACCTCCTGGCGTGGCCCTGGAAGGGTCCTTTCCACACCTGGCCCCCGCCCTCCCTGTGCCTGAGAGGTGTCCCCCAAATCTCTTTTTGTGTTGAGTTGGACATCTGTCACTTCAAAAGCCTTAAGGGATATAAATGGCTCTGGATCGGCACAGGCCCCTGGGTCCTTGTCCACATCAAGTTCCCCTGGCCTTGCTGGCCATACCTTTGTATGTCCTCTTCCTCCTCCTTCTGGATCTCCTCTCTCACTCTCTCCCTTTCCCTGCCCGGCCCGGCCCACCTGTGGGCTCCTCTCTGGAGACGTCCCTGAGCTCCCTTCTCTGGCAGCAGCTCACCTGAGTAGGCACACCTGAGCGACTCTGCCCAGCCCACACCTGCTTCCCCTCGGAGCTGACTGGCCACATCAGTGCTCTGGATGCAATTACTGCACCCAGTTCGGGGCTGATGGGACACAAGATGATGCCCTCTATTGACAGGGGTGGGGGAGCAGGCTAGACAGCCCACTGTGGCTGAGTCGGCCCCATATGCTCCGTCTTCCTGTTACTAACATACTATTTTCCTGTTGCTATGGACAGTCTTTGGGTTTGCAGCAGATTGTTTGGGCATTTCCCAGAAGATAAATAGTCACAGGACAACTTTAATGATACATGTTGATATTAAAGCTCACACTTAATGGGTCAAAAGGTGTAACTTACACTCTAAGCTTTGTTTTCCACCATTAGAACATTCTGAAGAACAACCTGAAAGCTTAAAGTATCTCCCAATATACTCGTAATTGCAAATTGATCATAGTTAATAAATCCTAATGTTTTGAGCATATCTCCATAGGAACTATGTAGAATGACCTTGGATTTGTTTTTGACTGTCCCTCTCACATCATTTTCAATCGATCAGCAAGTCTTGCTCAGTCTATTTTCAAAATGTACCCTGAATGCAACCCCTTCTCCCACTTCCCCGTCCCATCCTGAACCAGGCACATTCTTCTCCCGCCAGGATTCTTGGGCCACCTCCTTACTGTCTCCATATCGCCCCCTACAGGCCGTTTTGCACAAGGCAATCACAGGTTTCCCGTTACAACCTTCCCTGGATCACGTCCCTCCTCTACCCAAAGGCTACAGCCACACTTGTGTCAAACCCAAGCTCCTCGCTGTGGCCCACAGGCCCTGCACCTGGTCTGGAATTTTTCTAACTTTCTGACTGTATCCCTGGCCTCACTTCTCGCTGTTCCCTCTGCTGGGCAGGCACACGGGCTCTTCTGTGACTCTCCCTTCCCCATGCTCACACCCACTGAGGGTCCTTGCTGGGACAATCTCCCCAGACATTCCCATGACCTGCGTCTTAGCTCAGCTGTGACTCTGCAGAGTGGCCTGTCCTCAATGACTCCCTAGGACGTCCCTGTCTCTCATTCATTATCCCCCTCGTCCCACCCTGGTTAATTGTTCCTGCTTCTCCATACTTGCCACCCTTCTCCACTGGCTTTCTGCCCCAGGAGGCTGGCTTCTAGGGACTGCCTCACCCAGGCCCCCTGCTCTCTGCTCCCTTGGGTTCAGCCCACCAAGCACTGGCAGGTGATTGAAGACGGATGAGAGGGTTAGGAGACAGTTTCTCCCGCCTCCTCATGCTGGGCTGTGGTGCCGATAGTGGCCGCAGCTCTCAGCAGTCACAGCTCCTGTCAGGGGCCCTGCTCCCCTGGCTGAAGTTCAGCCAGGGTTCCAGATACACTGCCCCTCCTCTTGCCCCTTCAGGCCTGAGACAGCTGAGGCTAGTCTCTGAGGACAGCATGACCCTCCCTTGTTCCCATAACCCAGGCCCTGTTAATGGTCATTTAATGGTCTCTTCATTAAACTCTCTTCCATTCATCTGTATAAAGAGGTATCTGTGCCCTTCCCTGAAGAGAAGAAAAAACAAACATCGTCAAATACACTATGATGTGGCATCAACTTATAAGATATATGTCAATCTTAGAAATATTAAAGATGTGAAAAGCCCACATCTTAGAATCAATGAACTATACAATTGACCCTTGAACAACACAGGGGTTAGGGGCACAGACAACTCACAGTCAAAAAACTGCATATAACTTTGACTCCCCCAAAACTTAACCACTAAGAGCCTACCATTAGTAGAAAGACTTACCAATAACATAAACAGTTGATTAACCCATATTTGGCATGATCTGTGTATTATATACTGTATTCTTACAATAAAGTAAGCTAGAGACAAGAAAATGTTTTTTCAAACTGTCACAAATTGCCAAAAAATTTTCCGATCTATTTATTGAAAAAAATCTGCTTATAAGCAGACCCATGCAGTTCAAGCCCGTGTTGTCCAACACTCAACGGTACATCTATTTGTATCTCATCTGTGTCTCCGCTAAAACCAAACTCTCTGAAACAGGGGCTTTGTTCTGTTTCCTGTTGAATTCCCGGAGACCACAGTGCTGCTTGGCTCCTGGCAGGGGCTCATTAAATGCTTTCTGGATAAAAGAGAGACATCAAGGCCGTGGTGGCTGGACTCCAATGATACCCCCTCCGGGCACTTGGCTGTCAACTCTGCTGTTCACTCCCATAGTTGGTGTGTATAACCAATAGCACATGGCAGAAAAGATGGCACATCACCCCTGCAATGATAAGTTCTAAAAGGCTGCAGCTTCTCTCTCTCTCTCTTTCTCAGAAGCCATGTGGCAGAGAGGCCCAGGGAGTGAGGAATTAAAGCCTCTGCCAACAGCCATGCAAGTGAGCTTGGAAGCAGCTCCCCTGCCCTTGTAAGCCTCCAAAGACAGCAGCGCCCAGGGACAGTTTCACTGCAACTTCACGAGAGATCCTGAGCCAGAAACACTGGCTAAGCTGCTCCCAGAACCCTCAAAACTCTGCGAAACAATAAATATGCATTACTTTAAGCCACTAAATTGGGGAGAGGGGGTAGTATCATTTACACAGCAGCAAGTAACTGATACATGGCCCTAACTTTGTTAACACTCGTATTTCAGAATGTGGCCCTTGCACGCAACAAGCTGAGACTGTGATCAAGCGCTTAACCACCTTCCCACTATGATCTGGAAGTGTCCAATCTCCCTCCCTGATGAGACTTTCAAGACAGGCTACATCTTCTTTCCAGGCCTTTGCCCCAGGGGCCTGACTGAGGTGAGGGGTCTTCAGAGCTTGATCCCAAGGTCACCTTGAGCTTTGCCCTTCCTCAGGCCCAAGGCTGCTGCTGGTTTAGTTTCCTGTAGACTTGGATATGTGGGGGCCAAAGACTCAGGGAAACAAAACAGACATTTACATAAGACAGAGTCTGCAGAGGTCTGAGATGCAATATGATCCATCATATGGAGTTTTTTATAGAAAAATTTTTTTTCACTTTAATGTGAACAAACTTTTTTCTTCATTTGAATTTTCCAGACAGAAAGAAGAAGGGAGTGGTAAGGTTGGGAAGAAACTTAATCAGGGGCCCGTACTGGAAGTGAAAGGTCCCTTTCTTACACGTTTGTTTCTGTGAATTAAACTGCACAAGCAGGGGAATGCCTACCGCTCCTTGCTCCTTGCCCATCCCCTACTAACAAATGTAAACCATCAGACAAGACTTTTATAAGAACATAGTGATCACTATTATTTCAGTTTGGTTTTTTTTAAGCACAGTTGAGTTTTTAGTAGGAGAAGAAAACATGGGAATCCTGTGAGCAAAGATGGACAAACAGAAATGGAAGATAACACAAGGGAGGCAGGAAGATGGGAGGCCAAGAGTGGTGCCAAGATGGGGACAGGGTGGGGGTGAGGTCTTGGAGTGTGGACCAGTGACAGGCAACTGATTTAAGGTTGCCTGTGCTGGGAGATTCTCAAAGCATCCTTCAAGAATTCAAGGCTTCTTAAGGAATGAGAGATCATTAAACTAAGTTACCAGGGCTTCTAAGAGATAGTGTGAGTCATCTAATGAGAGAGGCCCCATCACTGCAAACCTCCAAATTAATTCTTGACTTGGCTATTCAAAGGGATGGACAAGAAGGCAGTTGCCTTCAGAAACCATAATACATTTTCTTACTCAGGCAAAATAGAGACAGAAAGAAGAAGGGAATGGGAGTCAGGAAGAAACCGAGATGATGGGACATGGAGCTTGTTTCTGATGTCATGGTGAGAGCTTCTCTGGCACAATAAACTTTAAAACCAGCTCAGACCTGTCCTTTGAGCCCTCATACCACCTCTACCCTGCTAGGTCCCAGGCTGTTCAGGGCTTCTAGGAAGCAGCTCCCAGGGACAGGTGCTGTCCTGGGACCTGTGAGTCCTTCATCCCTGCTGTTGGCCAACTGGTCGTGTAAGTCTTGAGAGGTGAGCTCCTGCCTCCACTGGCCAACTCCCTGGGTGGCTTTTCTACTGGTGGTTGAAACAAGTATATCAGTCTTTTCCAGATTTCTGGCATCACATTCTCTCATTTGCAGTATTTGTTGCCCAAGGGGGTAAAATCAAGATGAAATTAAAACCGAAAAACCACAAATGAGTCCTATTTCAGAAAGTCCAGTGTGTAAAATTTTGCACATAGGATACCCAAGTGAAACAGCAAGGGGAGACCAAGGCTCTCTGGGATCCAATCCCCCCGACACCGAAGATGAGGATGAAGCTCCAGGTTTTTCAGTTTCCAAACAGAAACTCCACATCTACGTTGAAGATAAAGATCTGGTTTCAGACCAGATGCCTCAGGCTGCCGTCCACCTTTCACTCAAAGCCATCCTTCCCAGGACTGCTCCAGGAACATCGCTATCTTGCACGATTCCTGCCAGCTCCGGGGGTGGAAAAACAGATTTCCTAAGCTGCATGCTCACATCACTAGCTCCTCTAAAAATCTTCTCTCCTAGATGTTGAGCATGTACGTATTTGATTTTGGCTCTTATCTTTATTAATATCCTTTCCCAATTTATTTTGGTTTATTTTGTTCTCTTTTTTTTTCCTTTCTTGTATTTTTTTAAGAACTAAGTGCCCTTTGCTTTTGCTCTTTCCTCTGGAATAATGCAGACATTTAAGACCATATTTTCTCTTCCAGGCCCAGCTTAGTAGTGTCCCAGGTTTGGCTGTGAACTCTTCTCCCTTCAATTGTTTTTTAGAAAGGTTTTCATTTTGATTTCTGCTTTGATATGGGAGTTACATGGGAGAGAATTCCTTCCAATAAAATGCACCCTAATTTTAAGTGTCCAGTTCACTGAGTTTTGAAGAATGTATCCACCAGGGTAAACAATCACCACAATCAAGGCAGACATGGATATCTTTTTATTATTGGTTTTAATGTCATCTGATTGTGATCAGAGTATATAGCCTATAAAGTCTTTGCTTTTAAATTGTGTCAAGGTTTCCCTTGTACCCAAAGAAACTACAATAAAAGGAGTGATTTGTAAAAGATATTTAAATATCAAGTATTCTCTCTCTGCCACACATTCCCAAGCTCCTAACAGAGTCCAGGCAACCTTATATTAAGCAGTAATCGGGCTGCGGTGTTGTTAGGCCTTTCCATGCACTTCACCAGACCATGAGCTCCTTGAAGGTCAAGGCCACATCCTTATGGCTACAAAAGGACTCAGCGTGGTAAAGATGTTCCATTAATATTCACCTTGGAGAGCTGAATTAAGTATACCTTGCCTGTGCTCTGCAGAACCTACGTGGGTGGGCAGGTGGTCTAGAGACCCCGTCCTCTACATCAGGCCTCATCTCTATAGTGGCTCAAACCTTGTTAAGATAGTTCCATTGTTCTTTAGAGACCTTGAATAATTAAGGGAAATCATTCTAACACTCACCTATTGACTTCTCTGCCCTGACCAGTGGCTTGAAATAAGTAAATCATTGTAACCATCCCATCCTGCATGTTTCAGGGAAGGTGTTGAGAGACCAGGAGTCACTGGATTCGATCCGGGCAGTGGGCAGATGGCAAAGGGCCCTGGCCGGGCAGCAGTGTGGTCCTCAGGGCTGGTGAGGCCTCAGACATGCAGGCCAGGGCACTGCCCCGGGAGACCGCAGGGGCTGCTGTCGCCTGTCATTGTCACCCCCTCCCTCAGCTGGCCTGCGGGTCCCTGCCAAGAGACTGAATGCAACCTGCAAATGGAGACTCAGAGTCTCCACTCATCCCTCAAGCTCAGCCTCTGAAGGATGCAGTGGACACCTGCTGGGGAGGGGTGTCTGGGAGCTGGGAAGGAGGGGCAGCTGGCAAACTGGGTGCTGTGATGGGTCAGGTACTGTCCCAGCTGACTGAATGTCTTCCACTCCTCTTGCTCTCCCAGGACCACCTGGACTTCAACAGCACTCACCTGACCCCTTCATGCCCTGGCTTTGCAGCCCTCGCATGGCTTCCCATTGGCAGCCTGGGAACTCAGGACGATGGCCTCCAGGCCCCTCCCTACCCACCTCTCCAGCCTCCACTGCCCTCTTTCTGCACTGCCTTCTCCCTGCCGTTCATCCGGGCTCCTCTCCTCTAGGCCCAGGTAATGCTGTTCCCCCCACCGGGAACCTCTTCTCCACCCCTCCCCGCCCCAACTTCCCGGTGCAGGGCCTCCCCCAAGCAAATGCCAGATGATTTGACAGAGCACGGATGTGTCATCCAATAACGCTGAATCCTGTAGTGATCCTTCTTCATTTCTTCCAATTACCTCAAGGACCACATCTTGATTCGGTGCTGATATGCCTTGAGCACCTCTCTAAGCCTCGCTTATTATCCTGCAACACAGAAAGAACAGGCCCCCGGCTTAGTGCAGAATGCAACACCTCTGTTTAGGTTTATTGTCTTTATGTGTGTGGTGACTATCCTTTTGCAGCAAGACATGCTGGTTTTCCATTTACTTTGCCAATGCAGTTTTCCTTTCAAATACAAGTTTCTTAATGAAAACAAAAATAGATTTATTTAAAGAAAACTATTACTGTGTGGATGTGGGCAAAATGGAGACAACGGTCTGAAAAATGAATAAAATTGGGTAAACTGTTTGGGGAGGGTGGGAGTGAAATGGGTACAAACTTCTAGTTATAAGTATAAATGGTACAAACCATTTTTGAAAGTGGTCAAAAGATACAAACTTCCACTTACAAGATAAATAAGTCACAGGGACATAATGTAGACTGTGGTGACTATACTTACTAATACTGAATTGGATATTTGAAAGTTACTTAGAGAGTAGATCTTAAAAGTTCTTATCACAAAAAAAGAAAAATTTTTGTAACTGCGTGGTGATGGATGTTCACTAGAGTTACTGTGGCGATCATTTTGCAGTATACACATATATCAAATCATCATGCACCTAAAACTAATACAATGTTATATTTCAATTATATCTCAATAAGAATTAAAGAAAATTGGGAAAACAGCCATAGGGAGGAGCCTGGACCCCAGAGTGAGCACATGAACCCCATCTCCCCCACTTACCATCACATCTCTTGTCCAGCCTCGGCTTTCTCATCCCTAAAATGGGAAAACAGGCCCCCCTCCTGGGGCCCTTGTGCAGAGTAACAAGATGATGTGCGAAAGGCACAGGCACGTGCCTGGTGGACCTCAGACCATCAGGGAGTGGCCATGTAGATGGGGAGAAAGCACACTTTCTGCCAGTAGGGATGAGACTTGCTCAGAGGAGAGGAACTTGCATAGTTTGGGAAAATGATCTCGAAAAGCCACTTAGGTGTGGACTATGTGGTCCCCAGGTTGGAAGAAAGGCACAAGGCAATAACTGAAAAACTACAAAAGGGACATAAGCAGCATTGTGGAGGGAGGAGACAGGGTCCAGAGGAAGTTGGTAGAAGGGACTACGGTGCGGTCGCTAAGCAACACCTCTGGAAGCTGGAGTTGGCAGAAATGGCCACAGAGATCAGAACAACAATAAAAGCAACTCCCTGTGTTGCTCCAGAGTCACCATTAAAGTGTGTCCATCGCAGCTGCCACCAGGATGTGGAATTTAGAGAAGTGAGGAGAGGGAGGACCCGTGGCTGCGTGGATGATGGACTCCTGCAGAAGGGGAGGAGCATGGACGGCAGGCAGAGTGCAGCACAGGGGCTCAACAGTGGCAGGAAGGGACGGCAGGAGGAGCAGGGAAAGGTCAGCTCAGTGACGGGGGAAGTCCTCAGGGTGGCCTTGGATGTTCCACAGACTCGGGACTGGAGCACATCTACCAGCTGACATCTGTCACCCTATAAGGAGATTCTGTGGTTCTTTCAAGCCTGAATTGTTTGCGTCCATAACAAACTTACTGTGAAAACAAGTGCAGGTAAGACAGTCCAGTCCCCCAGGTCCAGGGTAAACAGACATGCCTGACTCAGCCTATTTAAAACATTTTTTTCTAGTTACCTAAACTAATACATCCTGCTCTGTCTTTGAAAAGTTGGGGTTGAATTTTCTGTCATTCAGCAGATGAGAGAAACCTGATTTACAGAAACCAGGAAACATAGGTACAATTACTCTCCCGTTTTACAGATGAAGAAACAGGCTGCACCTCCTTGCATCGTGTTACTCTGATTTTTAAAACTGTGTCCTTCATCTTTATCCCAGGCATTCTTCCCCTGTTCTCTCCCAGCCAATGGAGAGGGAGAGACGCTGCTCACACCCCACTGGCCACCTTTTGGCCACAAGGGCACCTGGGAAATGGAGTCTGTATTTTAGGCGCCAGCTTCCCAGCCGCTAAAGAGAAATGGGGAGGGATACCGGGGCTCCCAGTCTCTGCCTCAGCTCTGCAACCCATCACCCCTCCCACCCCGTCCCCCAACAGGGCAGCCTTGGGTGGGGACAGATGATCTGAAAGCCCTACACCAACGCGACAGGGCACCTTGATCGCGCTGGCCCAGCCATGTCCCCGTAGGAGGCCGGCACTTACATCTGGGCAGGATCAAGCCCTCTGCAAACAGACAGGTGGCGGGGCAGAGAGCGATGGTGGGATCCACACGCACAACGGCCTCCCCGCCTCCCTGGCACCCCAGGGACCCCAGGGTCTTCCCTCTGCAGCTGGATCCTTCCCACACCAGACACCTACAGGTGCTGAGGCCAGGGGACTCCCTGAGCGGTCACTCTTGGCATTGGGCTGGAAACTTCACCCTACGTTAATTATAGCAGTCCCCTTGTGTGCCGTCTGCCACCTGCTAAAAATAGGCTGCTGTGTGGTCTTGTCTCCACAGGTGCAGCTGAGTTGGGGGAAATAACACCGTTTTTAGCACTGATGCGGGTAGGAGATGACTGACTCCTAGACTCTCATGAAGCAGGTCTGTCTGCAGGGGTGACCCACGGGCAGGAGGCCAATCAGAAGAGGTTCTGCAGCCCCATGGGCCTGGGGAGTGAGCCAAGGGCGGGAGAGTCTGCCTGGATCAGCCTCGCACTTGGAGGCGGCCTGCAGAGCTGGGAGCGCCAGCACTTGGCAGCCCAGAGCAGGAAGCCTCAGCTCCCAAGGCTGAGAGACATTTCAGAATGAGATGTCACCCCCACGCCCTCAGACAAGCCCCTCCCAGCACCCGCGGAGATGCTCCAGGCAAGGAGACGCACCCCGGCCCCCCTACCCTGTGTGCAAGCAACCCTCCATCCATCACGTGGAATAAGCCCCAAAGGCAGGTAAGTCACGGCACCAACCTGACCTCTGACGTATGACATCATGACGGAGCAGCAGGGGCCACGGTTATAAATTCGTCAGAGCGTCAAGGAGGACCCAGCTCTCCTGCAGGCTCAGTCTCGGGGCACTGCTGCAGGGCTCTATGTGGTCAGCAGGGTTTGTCCTGCTGCGTAGACCTGCAGTGTAGACCTGCAGTGTAGACACTGCCCAGCAGACCAAGCAGCAGGATTCTGCTCAGCAAAAAGCACCACGATGCAGGGTTCTCCTGGCGGGAGTATTTAATCGCCTGATCCCTGGAAATTGTGTTTCCACCTTAATTACTCACAGACTGAATCACTGCCCAGCTCCTCAGTCACAGGCATGCAGTTCTGGTAAGCAGGTCAGGGGCAAGCCCCAGAGCCTGTTCCAGCCCCGCTGGGGGCCGGTCCTTCTCCACAGCACAGAACGTCTGGCGCCTGTCCAGCTACTATCTGGCCCCCTGGGAAGGGCCATCTTTGCTATAATCCCTGGCTTTATGGTCTCACGTGAGAGAGGAGAAACCTCTCAGTCCAGGAATTACAGCACAAAGCCCCTCACTGTCCCTGCTGCGGGTGGACCCCGGTGAGGAGCATGCACCTGAGCACAGCCCATCTCGGGTCCTGAAGCTACAGATCCCCGTTCTCTCCTGAGGTGGGGGCCCAGACCCCCACCTGCCGGCTCCCCAGCCCTTCTTCGCAAGCACTTGGGAAGCCAGTCCTTGTCTGTTCTCAGCAGCAGCTGCGCATTAAAGTCAGCGCGGACGGCGGGAGGCCCCAGAGGGGCAGGGTGGAGTCCGGAGCAGAGCAAGCGCCTGGGTGAGTGTTTTCCTTTTGCCTTTTTGGAAGGCAGATGTTGGCACACCGAGAAATTCCATCTAAGAAGGTCAGAGTGAAACTGCTCGTGAGGTTCATGTGTCGGGGTATCTATGCTGCAGACAGAACACCACAACCGTCAGCATGCTGAGAGGCCGGACTCTGCAGAGTCTCTGGCTTCAAATCCCAGCCCACCACTTACTGGGCAAGTTATTTGGCCTCTCTGTGCCCCAGTTTCCTTACCAAAGACAAGGACAGTGACATTCCGTGTTGCACAGGACCAGTGGGCAGATCTGAGCAGAAAGTGTCGGAAAGTGCTCAGCAGCGTTGCCCATGGGAGCGAGGGATTGAGATGTTAACACCACCACCGTCACCATCGTCACCAGGATTGCTTCTGACGGCACTCTGGTGACCCTCCTCCCTGGCCTTATCAGTTCCATGTGTTTTCTATGCAGGGACCAGACCTTCCCTGTAGAAATGAGGCTGAGAAGGATGCGCTGAGGTCGTCCCCCTCATCGTCATCACCACCAACAGCCTCGGATGTCACTGAGCCGCCGCAGGTGCTAGCCCGGCGTCCCTCGGATGGGCAGCACGCTACAGTTTGCAGAGCACAGGCCTCCTCCTTTCCCTCCCCAGCACCAGCTGACCCTGGATGCTGCCCCAGTCCTGGCTTCCTGCCTCCCCTCCTGCTCACAAGCCACCCCTACCCCACATGGAGGCCATTCGAGGGACCCTTTCAAGGCCTGAGTCAGATCACAGCATCTCTGCATACAACCCTCCAGGGCTACCATCAACACCATCCATGTCACCTGTCATCTTGCAGAACCAAACCTCTGCACCCATTAAATAATAGCTCCCCATCCCCCACAGCCCTTGCCACCAGCCTTTTCCTTTCTGTCTCTGTGAGTTAACTGCTCTAAGCATAGATGGAATAATACCGTGTTTGTTCTTTTGTGACTGGCCTATTTCCTTTGGCATGACATTTACAAGATTCATCCGTATTGTAGCCTGTATCAGGAATTCCTGTCTTTTTAAAGCTGAATAATATTCCATTATATGCATACACCACATTTTTAAATATCTATTCATTAATCTTCCACTCGTTTTTCCTTGGTAAAATTCTTTCTTTTCATTCAGTTCTCAACTCAAATATCTCCTTTCAGAGAGCCATCCCTAATGAGAGCTAGCCCCTAATCCCTATCACATAAATATACTTTACACCAGTTGGGATGAGCTGAAATTACATTATCTATTGGTTTAGTTGTCCATTTCCTGCCTCTGATGTATAAGAGCTCCCCGTGTATAAGGGCACCTTGTCCTTCTTGCACCCAGGGCCTGGCATGGAGTCTGATACACAGAAATTCCTTGATAAGTGTTTACTGACTGAATTGGTCAAAGATGAGATGGAGGCACCAGCAGATGTAGACTCCTAGGCTCCTGGTGATGTGTCTTTCTTTCTAGAGCTTTCTTCCCTGCTCACTCATGGAAAACCTTCATTAAGCCAGGGTGAGTCTGTGCTGTCCTCTGAAACTGTCCAAAGTGTCTGGGGCTGCTCATCTTGGAGGGGATGCATCACAGTGGCCCAGGATTGCCGTAAGGAAGAAACACACCTTCATCACTGTAGGCATTCATAATGATGACACCATCATTTAAAACCTGCTTTACAGCCACCAGGGAATTAAGCATCTATTGCTCCTGAAAGAGAAAGATAAGCACTTATCAAGAAAGATAGGGAAGAAAGAGGAAGGAGAGAGTTAAGAATAAGCAAGGATGCACTCTCCAGTGTTGAGTGAGAACATATGTTTCTTCATGGTCTCAAGATCAGAGAGGTTATCAGAGGAGAAAAACACTCAAAAAGACTATGCTTTTTCCTAAAGATGAGCCCACAGCAGAGTGTCAAGGAATCTGTAGTAATAGAGGCTTTGGGATATAATTTCTTTTTTAATTAACAAGCAGAAGAAGAAAAGGCAGCAGGCCCTGAGGCTGGAGCTGCGGAACGGCCGTTGGCATCCGGCCACCTGCCGGCAGCTGGCACAGTGGCTGCACCTCGGGGAGCGAGGCCACCGCTCTCCCCACCGCCCTTTCTCCTCTTGGTGTATGGATAATCAACTGTTGATGGTTTGTCCCTCGAGAGCAACTGGAAGCAAAGCTTCCAGTTACAGGCTAAATCTCAAAGCGTTTCTACAGAAATCTCTCTTCCTAAACCCAAAACCCATAGTCTAGGGTGGCCTCTTGACCTGATTCACCTGTGACCCTGATGGGCGACCTGCTGACAACCATGGGCACTGCCCGCGTGCTGAGGCTGGGGTTCTGAGGGCTCCGGGCACTAACTCGCTTAATCCCCACCTGGGCACCATCACAGGACCTCTCGGGAGCCATGTGCCACAGAGGAGCAGATTCAGCCTGGGCGGGGTTGGCACTCCCTGGAGCCCATGGCTGTAAGGTCTCCGAGCCGGCGTCCAGGCTCTGACAGAGAAAGCTACCCTTGGCTGAGCACTGACTGTGCCCTCGCCAGGGAAAGAGGGGCCTCGGCCACAGCCCCCGATACCAGTATCACTCCAGATGCCTCTTTCCAGGAAAAAGTCCTTCTCTCCTGAGACAGTGAATCCAGTGCAATGGGACATTGCCCAAGACCTTTCTGGGATACTTGGAAGTTTGGCTGAAGTCCCAAAGCTAGAGGTGTTGGAACCTACTCATTCTAAAGAGAGTTCTGGAAACATCTATGTGAGCCAGGAACCACCACTCCACATGAGAGAAGAGGCACATTTGGAAGGAGATTTCCAGAAGGAATTCACAACAGAAGATGCTCAGGTTGGCTGTGAGATTGAAGGTGGATATATCCTGGACTAGACTCTTTCATTCCTGAAAGTTGCACACGAGGATGGAACTGAGCAAGTCTGAGAGGCCTGAGGATCTGCCGGAGATGCCAGCCGGGGAGGGACGGAGGTGTCATGGAGTCCTAGTCAGCTCCAGCTGCCGTGACAAGTGACCGCCGACTGGGTGGCTTAGACGACAAACATTTCTTCCTCACGGTGCTGGAGGCTGGGAAGTCCAAGATCAAGGTGCTGACCAGTTCGGCTCCTGTAAGGACCTGCTTTCTGGCTGGCAGGCAGCTACCTTCTTGCTGTGTCCTCACAGGGCAGAGCAGAGAGAGGAAGCAAATCTCTTCTTACAGGGGGTCCCTCCTTATGAGGGCACTAATCCCCTTGTGAGGGCTCCACTGCATGACCTAATCGCCCCCCAAAGGCCTTGCCTCCAAACACCATCACACTGGGACTAGTGCTTCAACAGGTGAACCTGGGGCGCCCATAGCATGGCTCCTGGCGAGGGCCACTGAGGGAAACGTGCACTCAGTTCACCGATTATTGCTGCCCCAAGGTAACCACCTGGGAGTCCCAGATAATTGGTTTTGATCTCCTTAAAATCTTCAGGTTAGAGAGACTGATGAAATCTGCAAGCAAGAGGGGGTTCTTTCATGCACTGGGCTATGGGCATCTTCCCCTTGCACCCAGAGCACCATGTTCAGGACCCAGGCAGGGTGGCGGCAGGAAGAACACAGCCAGGGATGCTGTCGGGAGTCCCCCTTGTTCCTCTACTCCTGCCTGTGGGACACTTGGCACACTATTCTCCCTCCCCGAGCCTTAAGTTTCCCATCTCTAAAATGGGGATCATCACACCTGCCCTGACCTGCTATAAAATCCAGGAGGAGCCCTCTTATCCAGAACTGGGACCAGCAGTGGGTCCATTAATAAAACTCAACTGGCTAAATTGAGGAATAAAAAACCTACAGTCACATCTTTACACAGGTTAGCTGAAAATACCTGTAAAGCTCTGCCTGACAGAGTCAGTGACTCTGTTTTTAACATGAGTCTCTTTTGGATTCTCCCGTTGTCTCCTTTCCTTCATATAATCACATAATGCTCAGTCTGAGTTTCTCTGACATGGAATAAGGACTTAAAGACAACTTTCAAAGCAATCTGAGTGCAGAATCCTTCTACACAACACTGTCCAACAGAAATACAATGTGAGGGCAGAGGATCTGAACAGACACACTTCTCCAAGAAATTCGGATGGCCAACAGGCACATGAAAAGATGCTTCACATCACCAATCATCAGGGAAATGCAAATTAAAACCACAATGAGATATCACCTCACACCAGTTAGGATGGCCAACAACCAAAAGACAAGAAAACAACAAATGCTAGTGAGGATGTGGAGAAAGGGGAACCCTCCTACACTGTTCATGGAAATGTAAATTAGTCCAGCCATTGTGGAAAGCAGTATGGAGGTACCTTAAAAAAACTCAAAATAGAAATACCATTTGACCCAGGAATTCCACTCTTAGGAATTTACCCTAAGAATGCAGGAGCCCAGATGAAAAAGATATATGCACCCCTATGTTTATTGCAGCACTATTTACAATAGCCAAGAAATGGAAGCAACCCAAGTGTCCATCAGTAGATGAATGGATAAAGAAGATGTGATACATATACACAATGGAATATTATTCAGCCATAAGAAGAAAACAAATCCTACCATTTGCAACAACATGGATGGAGCTAGAGGGTATTATGCCCAGTGAAATAAGCCAGGCAGAGAAAGACAAGTGTCAAATGATTTCACTCATCTGTGGAGCATAAGAACAAAAGCAAAACTGAAGGAACAAAACAGCATTAGACTCACAGACCCCAATAAGGGACTAGTGGTTATCAAAGGGGAGGGGTGGGAGAGGGTAGGTGGATGGGGAGGGAGAAGGGGATTAAGGGGCACTATAATTAGCACACACAATATAGGTAGGTCACAGGGAAGGCAGTATAGCACAGAGAAGACAATATATGACTCTATAGCATCTTAATACACTGATAGTGATTGCAGTGGGGTGAATGTGGAAACCACAATGTTGTTCATGTGAAACCTTCATAAGATTGTATATCAATGATACTTTAATTTAAAAAAAGAAATACAATGTGAACCACATGTCATTTTAACATTTTTAGTAGCCACATTAGAAAAAGAAAAACTAAAAAAACAATGCATTAAAATTTAAATGATATATTTTGTTTTACCAAACATTTTGTCTGAAATATCACTTCAACATATATTAATACAAAAATTAAGATATTTTACATTTTTTCCATATAAATCTTCAAAACCCGGTGTGCACTTTACATTCACAATGCATCTCTACTTTTATCAGAAACCCTTGATCTTCATTTAGATTTCAGGAAATGTGCAGTTGAAAAAGTAGATTCATATAAACTACTTGCCCCAAATATATTTAAAGTTTTTCAGTAACTGCATTGCATATCTTTAATAATTTAAATAAATTAAAATTAAACAAAATCAAAATTTCAGTTTTTCAGCCACGTGTGGCAAGTGACTGTTGTATTGGACAGCACACTTCTAGAAATTTTTCCAGTCTCTTTTTAAGCTTTCGCACCTTATCCAATCTTTCTAAGCAATTCACTTGGCTTCCATAGAGCAGCAGTTCCCTCTTTTCTTGCAGTCTTAGTTACCCATTTGCTACATTTATTTAAGTCATGCGATTACAATATCAAGTACATCTAGAGTAAACAGAGCTTTGGGAACAAAACCACTGACTTTCAGTAAACAGGCTTTTTCCATGGGAATTTCAGAGAGGAGCTGATGGCCCCAAGCTGGCAGCTTATCTACTTATATGTTTGCAGAGGAATGGAGAGCTTCAGATAATCAGGTGAGTCCGTTAAGGGGGTTTGGATAGGGGGAATCCCACTCTGCATTTAATACCCCAAGTGCAATGAATGGATTATAAAAAGTGCTCAAAACTACTGCCCACTATTATTATTACTGTTTTTGTTGTTGTTATTATTAAATTACAATGGTTATCTCTGCTAGTGTAAAAGCCCTAATCCACCAATACCCCAGGTCAGAGAGCTGCCTAACCCATGTCCTTTCCCCTATTCCTGTTCCCAAACAGAAGCCCAGCTTTGCTCTGGTGCCCCATGCAGTTCCTTGGTTCATGGAACAGAGCCCAGCCTCAGCTGCAGGGTCATCCTGATGAGTTGACAGTTGTTAGCATACAGCAATCCCCTGGGGTTTGTTCATGGTCCAGGGTGGGCACATGGCCTAAGATGGCCAAATGTACTGGAGAGAAGAATGTATATCCCACATCTGAAGGGGAGGTTTCTTTCTCCGTGCCCACAGACCTGCACAAGGAGACACTCAGTCTCAGTTGCTGATGGCAGCTATCTTGCGACCAAGAAGATATCTTGTGACCAACCGACCTGAGGATGAAACCACACAGAGAGGCCAGTGGTGGTGTATAGCCACCAAATGAACCCACCCTGAGTCCAACAGGTGGACTCTGTTATGGGACATAACAAATTCTCTTGTGATATAAACCATATTTGTTAGGGGTTTCCATTATATATCAACAAAAGCAAGCTAATTGACACACCGTCCCTTCCGAAAAACCTTCTCTGACCCCCAGCACCCAGCAAGCCCTCCCTTCTCTGACCCTCGGGACCTTTCTCCCAGCACTAACCCACTGCTCCCTGCGTGCTGTTTACGTCCCTGTTCACATCCCCCACCAGGTATGGATCCACTGAGAACAAGATCTGATTCATTCCTCTCCTCCTTAGCCCAGGGCTCTGCACTTTGTAAATTTCATCACATGAATAAATGTAGATTTTTATTGTAGTTGCTCTAGAAAGCTGGGGAGATGAGTGAAAGCACTGTTTTTTTGTTTGTTTTGTTTTTAAGAAACTCATCATTGAGATGTAAACTGTTCTGTTAGACACAGCAGTACTTTGATGCCAGTAAAGACAGGTTTTAAGATGTTTTATTTTATTGGGACAAACTACACATTCATAAAGCCCCATCCGTCTTTTTCCCAGTTGATGGTATTTGAAGACTCAGTAATTTCCTTCCCGCAATTGATATCCCTCTTTAACACTCAAACTCCCTTTAACAGATGTAGCACTTTCTGACAAACCCGTCTGGACAGGTGGCAACCACGCTAAATCTCCTCCATGGGCCTGGAGCACTGTGGGTGTTGATGAAATGTTCATCCATGCATCCTTTAACTGCGGGGGCTGTCCATCCTTAGGGGAAAAGAAGCCGAGCCATTAGAATAAAATGCAGCCTGGGTCTTTAAAAGAGAAACTCAAAACTGCTCTGGAAACTTTAGAGATGGGATTTCAGGAGGAAAGTATTGATTCCCAGTTAAATCAAAGGTTAGCGTTCCAGGGCCCTCCTGCAGACAGGCAGATGCCCTAGGGACTAAGAGTGAGGACACCCCCATACTGGGGCACTATGAGAGGCATGGTGCACTCCTGCAGGGTTCAGATGCTCCTGTCTTTCACCCAAGCTGATCATTGTCACGGTAAAAGGCACCTCCATCCGTCCTGGTGATTAGGCCGAATCTTGTAGTGAGACTCCATGTTTCTCTTCCCCTTGTTCCCCCATATCCAATCCATCGACCAATCCTGTAGGCTTTACCTTTAAACTATGGCCAGAATTAGATTGCTTCCCCACCTCCACCATGCATGGTCCAAGCATCCATCCTCTTTCACTGGCATAATGCAGTTGCCTCCTCACTGGTCTCCCTGCACAGACTCTTGCCCCCCATACAGTTAATCCTCCCCTGGCAGCCAGAGAAGTCTTTTCAAATACCTAGTCAAAATTTACAAGGTTCTCCATGCAAAACTCTCAAAGCCCATCCCATCTCTCAAAACGTGACCCAAATTTCTTTGCCACAGCCTAAAAGGCCCTACATAATCTCAACACTGGCTATTCTCCCACTTGCTCCACTCTGGCCTTCCTAGGGCATGTTGGACATGCTCTCACCACAGGGCCTTTGCACATGCTATTCCCTCTATCTGGAACATTCTTCCTCCAGATATGCACATGCAAGATTCCTTTAATTCCTTCAGGACTCTGCCCAAATGGTACACCACCCAGAGGACTTCCAGGCCCCCAACCTAAAGTAGTCCCCCAGAACTCTCTGTTCCAATACCTTGCTTGGTTGTTATAGCCTCTAATACTACCTAGAATAACATACACTTGTATATGTATATGCATATGTGTGTATGTGTGTGCACATGCACACATTTACATGTACTACATGATTGTACTTGTGTGTGTTGGGGCTGTGCCTTAATACTCACTACCCTTACCGCCCTGCTCTGGACTGTCAGCTCCGTGAGAACTACACCTTGGTCTGTCTCATCCACAGCTGGACCCCTGGTGCCTAGAGCAGCAAGCGCCTAGTGCTCTGTAAAGAGTTGTTGAGTGAATGGATGGAGCGAATGAACAAGGTACTCCTCTGAGCGTGCCGCCTCAGAGGATAACTCAGCAGACCTGGGAAGCTGGTCTGAACCTAGGGGCTGGCCTCCGTCCAGGTCCATCCAGGAGTCTCTGAACCTGACTCCACCTGTGTTTGTCTTCTCATGAAAGATCTCTCGCGATGATCTGGCAGCAGGGATCTCTGCAGGAGTTGGGGCTGAGGGCTGAGCATGGCCCCCTGAACGCACTTCCCTAGAACGAATCTGAGTTTGTCGAGTCTGGCAGCTTCAGCGATCCAGTTCCTGAATAGTCCCCACAGGCAGCTCCCTGTTTCCCAGGACAGAGTCGGACAACCAAGGATATGCATAGAGCCCAATGAACCTGAGATCTCATCTCAGTAATTCATTCTCCAGGTGAGGAAACTGCAGGCCAATGAGGGGATGGGACTGCCCACAGCCGCTCAGGGCCCTGGGAGCAGAGCCGGCCAAGACCCACTTCCAGCCCAGGGCACCTTCCTAATGGAAGTTTCTGGGAGCTGTGGCCCTGGTCCCTTCTCTCACCACTCCTTGAGTCAGTGGGCTGGAATTACTAAGAGCCCAACTTGACAAACAAGGAAACTGAGGCACAGCCAAGGTAAGTGACTCACCCTTCTTCAAAGGGCTCATTACCAGGCATCCCATAGCCAGGTGGTTGTGGCGTGGGCCTGAGCTGGCAGCCTGGGTGGGGTCCTGGCTCAGCCACTTCCAAGCTAGAAATTGTTAACCCTGTGTGCCTTGATTTTTCCATCTGTAAAGTGGATAATAACCATAATTGACCCAAGGCTTTTTATGAGCACAATGAAACCCAGCCATCACCATGGGGAGGAGCCCACCTCTGGAACCAGACGGCTGGTCAACCCGCCCCTCCACTGGCTCCCTCTAAGACCCTGGGGGAGTCACCAACTGCCCCTCTGCAAGCCAGGACAATGGCAGCACCTCCACACAGGGTTCTTGTAAGGACTGAAAGGCTTAATGATTAAATGGCTTAAAATGTTTTTTTGTGTGTGTGTGTTTTTTTTTTGTAAACAACTAGAACAAGCCCTCCACATAGCAAGTACAACATAAATATTTGTTAAGTAAAGATACATAAAATGACATGTAAAGTGCTCAGATGAGTGTCTGATGCCTGAACTCACTCCGTGAATTTTTGCTGTTCTAATCTATTGACAATGTAAGAGCAGAACCCCACGGCCGTCCTACCCCATCTGCTCATGTCCCATTCATGTCACACCCCCAGGCCCATGTTTCCAGGCACCTTTGTCCACCTAGACACCTTCTCTCCTCTGAAAACACCCCTCACCTTCTGTCCTGTCTCCCCAAATACTCTCTCACACTCACATACTGGCTCACACACATACACACTCACTCTCGTTCTCACACATTGCACACTCATTTTACACACACACCTGCTCACACATGTTCTCATTCACTCTCATTCTCGCAGTCACACATGCTCATATTACACTCACAATGCTCACATGTGTACATGCTCACTTGTGTTCACACACACACATATGCTCACACATACACACTCACATTACATGCTTGCACATGTACACATTCACCTCTCATTCTCACACACACTTGCGTGTTGCACATTCACATGCTCACACATGTACACGCTCACTCTTGTTCACATGCATGGCCCTGAGGTGCATGCAGACCTTGGCTCTAGCTGTGAGGGTCTGAATGCCAGCCGACTCTGCAAACTCTACCCCTGCATCCCTTAGGGCTCCCACCTGCCCACCTGCCCAGCTCAGCAGCGGCCTGCACCTGCCAGGACTTGGCCTCAAGGGCACCCTGCTGGGACTTGTTCCTCTGCAGGGAGGACAAAAGGGGCTGTGAGGTCCCCACATCGTTCTCCCACCAGCACCTGGCTCTGTTCCTACCCAGCGACACAACCTCCCTGAAGCTCCAGCTCAGGCCTAGGCCTCTGGTCCTTCCCCAAACCAGACCCGGCCTGGGCAATGCCATCAGCCCTGTGACAGGCACTTGGCACCCACAGCCATCAGTGCAGGCTGGTCTCTGGTCTGTGGTGTTGCTTAGAACTGGGGGAGGAGAATGCCTCAGGTTCCACTTGGCCGCAGACAGAACATCTCAGGATAAGTGTGTGGGTCTAAGGAGGCAGGTCAGTGCTGAGCTGGGCCATAGCCACACCCCATGGTTGTCCAGACTCACCAGAGGAGGTTCAGGGGACACACAGGAGGGACACAAGAGGGAGCCGTGGTCCCTTTCACTCACCAGCAGACCATGGGCTCCAGAGAGGGGCGGGACCCTGTTCTCACAAAGCATCCGGGCTACTTGGGGACCCGCAGTCCATCCACAGCAGGATGAAATAATCCTGAGGGAAGGGGTTGCCCTTGGAGCAGGAAGCATTCAGCTCCAACTGGGAGAAGTTTGGGGCTGCAGGGGGAGAAGCGTAAGGGGAGGGACATGTGGGATACTGAAAGGAGGAGGAAGATGCTGTAGGTGGTGGGAACAGCTTGGACAGCAACAGAGACAAGAACATACTTGGTGGGAGGAAGAGAGGGTTCCAGTGGGCAGAGAGGTTGGTGAGAAATGAGAATCGAATCCAGAGAGGCGGCTGGAAACCAGAAGGCAGTGGCCTGAGATGCCCTGTGCAGAGTGTGGACTTTATCCCTCAGGCCAGCATCCATGTACTCCAGCACCACCTCTCACTGCTGCAGAACAGCCTGTGAAGTACTGAACATTCTTCTGAATCAGATGTCTAAATTACGGAAATCTATTCTAACAGCAAACCTTACCCACATGACTTAACTGGAAAAATAAATTAGCCACCAAAGCAATGTTAGAAACTGCAGCTAGGCACAGCTGCCCAGGAAGAGCTCAAAGGCTAGCTCTCTCTCAGCTCAGAAGGGAGATGATCAAGTGTTAAAAAGGAGGATAAGACAGATGTGCACAAACTGGGACTTTTCTCCCTGAGCGGAAGGAGAAGTCAAAAGGTCTGACTTGCTAACCATGTGTCTCCATGAGGGACTGAGTCGTTTACTAACCGAGGGGCATCATTTGTCATCATCTCCTGTGCCCTGCACACAACCCTGGAACCCTCCAGTGAGCCCAGACCCACTTCCAACTGCCTGTATCTGCTTCTTGAGCGAAGGCTTTTGTCTGCAACCTCAGCAGACCACACTCTGCCCACCTAGAGCAGGCAGGAAGTGCCAGATAGCTAACACTTCCTCCTGCAAACCCCAAAGAATGACTCGCAATTGTATGAGTTGGGGCTCCCAGGCTCCTGGGCTAACTCATCCACGTGTGAGTGGCTCCATCTCCCAGACTTTCTCTGTGGGGCTGACCTCCAACTGTCCTGTTCCAGCGGTTTCACATCCACCCCTTCCTGCTTCCACTCAGCAGTTCCTGGGATCACCTTCCAAACAAGCTACTTGTTCTCAGAGTCTGCACCTGGGCCAACCCAATCTAAGGCACTGATCTCAATGACATTTGTCCCACCCCTGAGCCCTTCATGTCAGACTCCAAATCTGAGCGTCTCAGTCCAAAGAGACCCAGAAGACAGCTTGCTCTTATAAACTGGATGTTTATAAATCAACTCAGGAGAAGCCTATATGGCCATTTACTCAGGGAGGAGCTGGATTTTTTGGTGAAATATTTTCATACAGCATTGATTACTGAGAATGAAACTAAAATGGAGTCAGTCAGATCTGCAACTGGAAAAACTCACTCTGGCTGTGCCCTGAAGCATGGATTGGGTGGTGCCAAGGCATGCCCAAGGAGCCAAGTCGGGCCCCACAGCTGTCATCAGAGACGATACTGGAGGAGATTGGCAGGTGTGGCCACCCTTGGCAAGTATTTAAGAAGGGCGCTCCCCAGGAATTTACAATGGATTAGGCTGGGGGGTGGGGATTGAGGAAGAGGGTGATTTCTGACTTAATGAAAGGAAGTGTCAGTCACCCCAAAGACAAACAGGGCAGGAGGAGCAAGTTTGGGAAGGGAGGTCATGAGTTCAGACTCAGGCACTTGAACTTGAGCTGCCTTTGAAAGGTCCAGGAGAAGATGTCAAGAAGCCTGTTGGACATACGGGACTGGAGCTCAGAGGAGAGGACACAGCAGTGGAGACCTCTGCCAGCCGACGGAAATGAGGAAAGGGGTGTGGATTGTAAGAGGTGTGTGTGCATGGGTGTTTCTTATTGTTTTTTTAATTGTGGCTAAACACACTTAACGTAAAATTTACCATCTTAACCATCCATCAGTAGACACCTGGATAGCTTCTACCTTTTGGCTATTATGAATAATTCTGCTATGAATATGGGTGTATGAATATCTCTCTGAGATCCTGTCTTCAGTGCTTTGGGGCATATACCCAGAACTGGACCTGCTGGATCATATGGTAATTCCAGTTTTAGTTTTTTGAGGAACAGCCATGGTGTTTTCCACAGCAGCTGCACCATTTTACATTCCCACCAACAAGACACAAAGGTTCTGATTTCTCCACCTCTTCACCAACACGTTATTTTCTGTTATTTTTTTTATAGTAGCCATTCTAATGGGTGTGAAAAGGTTAAGAGCTTTTAAATTACAGATGTGGAGACGGTACAGAGGAAGAAAAGGACTTGAGCAACTTTACAATTGCAGGGGTACATTAGTATCGGTACTTAGATCATCCACTTACTGTCTAAACAGACAACACTAAGAGCTCCTAGAGCCCAGCCTGTGATTCCTGATCAATGTGAGCGAATTCAGCTGCGACCGGGCCTGTGGATGCCTTTGTCCATAGAGTGCTGGTGGGGAATGCCATCAATGAAGAAGAGAGCTATCCTGCATAAAGTGTATCCTCTTACTCTGTACTTACATTTACATTTGATTCAAATAATAGTCCTGCGGAGAGTGAAGTGGGAGAGATTTTGGTGCCCCTTTTCCAGGTGAGGCTCAGAGAGTGAATGAGGCCCAAGGTCACACAACAGGAAACTGGATCTATAAGCCCAGGTCCTCCGACTCTGGGCACACAGAGGAATTGCACATGATCTGGCTGTTCATGAATGGACAGACTGTGAGTGGTTTCCTGATTAAATCACAGGGTTAAATGAGCAAGGCACAGAGCCCATCTTGTGACTGCCTTTGCCACACAAAATGGGTTAATCTGTGGTTGGAGCCATAGGGGTCTGGGGAGCTCTTTGCCGTTTTCCATCTAGTTCTGCCTTGGGAAGTTGGGTGAAGGTTCTGGAGTCTGAGCACCCTGCAACCTTGGCCAAGTCACTTCCCCTCCCGTGGTTCCCTAGTCAGTAGTGATGAGGATTTCATGAGATGCCCTGGGTGCTCAGCCCACCCTCTCTCTGGCACACTGCAGGGGGAGCACATGTTTGTCTCTTGTGGCCACCCAATTCCCTCTCTCCGTTTTGTCAACATCCCACACGATGAGTCCTGCCTTCCCAAACCAGTTCCAGGAACTCAAATTCCCACACTTTCATGGAGCCCAGCAGATGCCCATATGAGACAGATTCAGAATGGGGTTTTGTGGGGTAGTGGCTATGCCCAAGGGATCTGAGCTTCCAGAAAACACTGTGGCAAGGCTTTTGGTTCTTCCAGGGTATCAGCAATGACTGAAACTCAAGTGTTTGGGCCCAATTTCATCAGGACAGATATGGCAGCCATGATATGTTGTCAAAGCGGGCCCATGGTGTGGTTAAAGTCTTTTCCTGCTATGTAGCTCCAGAGCCCAACTTGTGACCCTCCCACGGATTTGGGGACACTTAATATCTTATAATCAGTCCATTTCTTGCTTTAGCCAAAGTGGGTCCTAGTGTTTGCAACCAATTCCCAGACATGGGCAGTCAGTGTTCACTAAATGGTAGGTGTTCTACTCCTAAGGCACTATCGCCTGGGTGAATGAGACCCAGCAGAATAAGCCCAGCTCCCCGCAGAGGCCTCTACTGCAGTCTTGGTTGGCAGCCCAGCCCTCATGGGCACCAGCACCTGCCAGAACCTCAGACAATTGGGTATGAGCACAAATGGATGAGTCACCGGGGCAGTCACACACAGAGGAAGACTGAGTGCCCAGTGGCGGAGATTCCAACAAGCCCCTTGGGGGATGGCATAGTGACTGATGGGAGGCACCTCTCAGCGCAGAGCCCGGGGGTAAGACAAGGTCCCGCATGGAGGAAAGCAAGGCAACACACTGGGGGACCTGGAGGGGGCTGGCCCTGGACACTGAGCCAAAGGGAGCTGGCTTTGCAGAGTCCTCCCAGCTCAGGGAGCTGTACCAAGGTAGAAAGAGCAGAACCCCTGGACCCTTAGCTCTCCCCTGTTTTTGCCCCACAGTGTATCCATAGGGATGGTGTTTCACCCCCTGGCAGCAGTGACTCCTGTGTACTTGGCTCTAGGCCATGCAGGGGGCCATGCAGGCTCCCCCACCCCCACCCCAGTCCCAGCTCCCATCCTCCCCCGCTAACTTCCAGCTGTGGAATTCCGTTCCTTGAAGTTATAGGACAATGATCTCCACTTTTTTGCTGTCTGTCAGGTTAAGGCCACTCCCTACCAAGTGGCCTTCTCTACAAGGTGGCAGTTTGCCCTTGCAAGGCCAGCTGGAGCGTCTGATTCCAGGAAGGGTCCAGTCCCCTTTAAGGACTTTGACCTGATTGAGTCAGGCCCACTCAGAATATTCTCCCTTTGAGTCATTCAAATTCAACTGATTTGAGGCCTTAATTACAGCTTTAAAACCCTTCCTCTTAATTAACCAAATCACAGGAGTAAAATCCATCATATCCAGAGTCTTGCCCACACTCAGGGGAGGGGGTCCTACAGGGCCTGATCCTATAGGAGGGGTGGGGATCTTGGGGACCTCTTTGTCTCCTCCTCTCCAGGTTCCCAAGCCCCGGCCCGTGTGAGCCTCCAAAGGCTGGTCTCGGGGTAAGAATCAAAATATTTAACTATGGGCCCTGCCGCATTAGCCCAGATGCCCACTGTAAACAACCAGAGCCTTTTCCAGACCAAATGTTGACCTGACCGGCCTCTCTCAGGGCAGCACGTAGCGATGGTGTGGCTGCATCAGCACCTCCAAAAAAGTTTTCCCTGGGGCGTTATGCCTGGAGACCATTTCTGTGCAAGCCTGTGAGTGGCCACAGGTGCTTAAAATCACCGGCCTCTGGCCAGCTGACTTAACATTAATTACACATGCACAAGGAAGGTTGGTTGTTATGTGCCAGGCACTGTCCTAAGCCCTTGGCACATAAACTCATTAATAACTCGTGACAACCCTGGGTGGTAGTGACTCTTGTCTTCATCCCATCAGGCAGAGGTCCTTGGTAACACACAGCTGCCGAATGGTTGCCCTAGGATTGAACGTGTAGATCTGACTCTAAACACTGGTCCCAAGCACTCCATTTTATCACCTCTTTCATTTAAAAACATCACATACACGGACATCTACTCATTCCTCTAACAAATATCTATTGAATGCCAGCAAAACAACCAGACACTGCCCTGTTCTCCTGCAGAAGGTAGGGGTGGGGAAATAGACTGTGGTCACAAATGCAGAATAAAAACAGAGTTTATTAATATAGTGGCATGTTATAGGAAGACAATACAATGAGGAAGAAGGATGAGAGTGAGGGAGATCAGGAAACACCTTTAGGTAAAACAGGGGGCAACTCTCAGGGAGGTGACTTTAGAGCTGAGCTCTGACTGATGACAAGGAGAAAAATTAGGGAGAGAACACAGCAAGTGCAAAGACCCTGAGGCAGGAAAAGTCTAAGGAACAAAAAGAAAGACACCCTTGGGACTCTGTTAATGTGAGCAAGCTGAGAAGTGGTTATAGAATTATTGTTCATTTCCTTAGACATGAGAATGAAGGGTAGGTCCTCTGGGAGAACAGCTTATTCTTAGGAGATGCCTGGTCAAGTCCTAAGAGGTCATGTGGCATAATGTCTGCAACTTCTTTTAAATGGATCAGCAACATATAAAGCACACGTGGCAAAGTGGCAAAAATATTAACAACTGTTGAGTCCAGGTGGAGAGTATAGTGTTTCCACTATTCTTTTTTCTTCATTTGAAATTTTTGTAATAAAAATAGAAGTGAGAGAGCAGAGTAAGATATTGGGAGAGGCAGGTAGGGTCAGGACCATGTAGATCTTGCGGTCCTAATCAGGAATTTAGATTTTCACCTAGGAGGAAGGACTTTTAAGCCTGGAGTGGCATGATCTGGTGAACTTCGGCATCATTGCAACAACTGCACTGGATTTCCACGTTGAAGCTTGCAGACAGTGAGGGAGTCTCTCTAGGGGCCCATGATAGCTCCTTTCCAATTCTGACTCAGTGAACCCTCGTGCACCCTCCAGCCAGGCCCCATGTGTGTATTGTGTCTTCATTAATCTCGCTTAATCCACACAACAACCTACTATGTCCTCAATATTATCACTCAAGATTAAGAAACCGAAACTCAGAAGAGATAGGCTAAGGAGTTACATGTCAGTGGGGGCTGAGTCCAAGTTAAGTAGAACTTTGGCCACGGTATAGCCCTCCACTTTTACTAAGTCACCACCAACATTGATTATAATTGGCAAATGATTCATTACAATCAAAGCTCAAAAGTGATTTTCTGGAAGGCAATTGTAAAATGATGTGTGCTATCACAGAGAGAGACTAACTTGAGTTACACTTAGGGTCAAAGGGACCCTGCTTTTCTCCTTTAGAAAACCATCATCCATCAGAGATCTACAAGCTCTGCCTTGTCCACAAGAGATTTGCCACTGTGCTCTTGGAGGCCACATCACTCGTTTGAACACTCAGTTACACGTGGGCTAGGGTCACGTGTGTGTCTGTTTCATCACATCACAAATTACATGAAATTCACATATTTCATCTTTCTTGCCTGCTATCCAAAAGAAAGCTATTGGCATATTGTTAAGCAGCTAGACAAATTGTCTGATATCTGTGTTCTTAATTGGAGGCAGCCCAACAGTGACTATTCAGAGTAAACACCTTGGCTTTTTGAGATCACTCATAAGCAGCCCCCAGGAAACTGCAGTTATGCCCCTTTATAATTCTCCTACCTCCCAATCTATCCCTTGATTCATGAATGTGCACATTTAGGCATCGGGCATTAGAATAAATTAGACTATACAATTACATGTAATTAAGGGGGGAAATAGGTACCATGCCGCAAAGATCAGCCCTGTTTTGCTGAAGTAAAGCATGTCTGTGTCAAGTGTGCCAGCCCAGGGAGGCAACATGAAATGCAATCAATGTTCTTTTGACTTAATAGGTGTTTATGGTGCCATTTTTCATTATCACAATATCTCAAGAACTATAAACGGTTTTTCTCAAATGCAATTGCATTTCTACCAACAAGACAGCTTGTGTCTAAATGAAAACTCGGAATTAACCACAAATTTATAATGTTATGGATGCTGCTGAGATTTATATTTTAAAACATGTGCAAAACTGTCCCTCCTCAGGAGCTGAGAAGTTGGACCCCAACCACCGGGAGTGACTCTCCAGCCTCTTTTGCTTTGTAGAAGCAAGTTACAGCCAAACTTGTGCGGATTATTTAAGCCACCTGTGCTCCAGTTGTGCAGCTCACATTCCCAAGCCTTGCATCTGCAGCCACGTTTCTACTTTTAACATTTCTCCTTCACACGCCAATTTGTTTGAGACATGTTAAAAGCTTGACTTTTACAATCCTCATAAAGTCCCATCTACTCCAAACCAAATGCAGCCAAAAGTACTCGGACAATCAGATTGAGTTTCAGCCTCTTTAAGGAGATAAAGAAACACACAGCAGAAGTGAGTTCTTTTTTTTTAATTATTGCATAGGAGTTCAGGAAATAAAAACAACATTCTGGCTTTACAAGGTAAATAAAACCAGATGGGCGTTCTGCACAGAAGGGCCGCTAAGAAACTCGCCGGAGCAAAGGAGACATGTGGGTGTCAAGAAAAAGGGCCCTCAAAGCTAAACCACCAAGGTGGGTGGGGGGCCCAGTGTGGGTTGAGGAGCCTGCAAAATCCAGGTATCTATCTAACCAGACGATTGCGGCAAAATACGCCGGCAGGGTGACGAGGGACACAAGAAGAGAAAGGCTGTCCCAGACCGTGGGGTTGAAGACAGGCGGGGCTGGAGGATCAGGAGGCCAGGACGGTCCTGAAGGTCTGCTGAGGCCCCACCAGACCTGCGCTTGGTTGTGGCTGAGTGACTTCCCAGGCTGGGGGACATCTGAGCCCCCAAGGCCCCTCCCATCTCCCAGGCAGACACTGAGCTTCTGAGTGGGGCCAGGGGTCCCCACCTGCCTGGAAGGAACCTGGAAAATTTAGGCTGAGGCGTCAGATCCAGAGGACTGTGGAGTTTGCTGTGAATTACGGAAAAGGATCATGGCCAGAGGGTGCTTTGCAGACCCTCCGACCCCGTGAGGGTCTGAGCTGCTGAGTTACATCCTGACCTGAAACCTGACCCACAGCACCTGCCTACAGTGAACACACACACACACACACATGCACACACACACACACACACACAGACATATACAGGCAAAGAGATGCTGACACAAGATATGCCTCCTTTTTCCTAATGAAGGATAAGGGGCAAAACACAGACATGGCCAGGTTTGGTCTTTGAACAGCCACAGTGGAAAGAATAAATATCCAAAAAGATAAACAAATGACACCATCTCAGCCCCACCTATAGCCCCATGTAGGGGGATTATGAGCTGCCCCTCCATTACTACAGTTCTCTGATGAGGAGACAAGGATGCCGGGAAAAATGGTGGCTAGAGCCCTTTTAGGCAAAGTGGATCTGTGTTCATGAACTTGAGGCCTGTAGGAAGGCAGTGTGTTTGTGAACTTTTTTGTGGTGGAAATCCCACAGCCTCTGAAATATTCTCCAGAACCCAACATAAAAGGCACACAAAAGACAGTTCTCCCCCCACCTCCACCCCAGGCCCCTAAGGCTCTGATGACCCAGTTTGAAAATTGCTGCCACAGACATACATGTCCCAAAGCCTGGCCCAGCCTCAAATGGGGTAAAATCCCACTTGCCAACTTTGTGACTTTGGTCAAGACTATTTACCTTTCTGAGCACCAGTTTTCTTGAAAGATTAAGAGGATTACATGAGATAACCGAAGGGGAACACTCAGCATGTAGCATGGAGCCCACTAGAGCTACACTGTCCAGTATGGGCTACCCCAGCCCCATATGGCTCTGGTCTGAATTGGGAAGTGTAAGTGTTAAATACACTCCAGGTTCTAAAAGACTTACTAAGCAAAAAGAATGTAAAATATCTCGTTAATAATTTGTATATTGATTACATGCTGAAGTGATAATATTTTGGATACACTAGGTTAAATAAATTACATTAAAATTAGTATCATCTGAAAAAAATTAGTATCACCTGTTTCTTTGTACTTTTTAATATGGCTACTAGAAAAATTTTTAATTATGTACGTGGTCTGCTGTATAGTTCTACCAAACAGCACTGTAGTAGAGGGTTTACAATAAATGTAGCCTTCCTTCTACAGAGGTGAGGCAGAGAGGGAGAAGGTCCCCATTATTTTTTGGTTGGTGACGGTGAAGAACTAAGCCTGATGTTTGGTTCCAAAGCAAAGGAGGGCAGACAATCAGCAACCTCAGCAGTGCCAGTATCTGATTTGGAAAAAGTTCCAGGTTTCTCATTACTTTAGATTGTAATTGATCTACGGTAGCTAAGGGAGATTATGGTGGAGAGAGTCTAGAGCTTCCAAGGGGCTCAGGACACCCAATTTGAACTTCAGGTGAACAAGTAAGAATTTTTTAGTATGAGTATATCCTCATGGACCTCCTACATTCTTATTTACTAAATATGACAACCCTAACTGGCATAAAAGATTACATCAGAGAAAGGAGAAGCTGGGCTAGAAAGTAACAATGGCCTGGGATTTCAGAGTATAACTCTGGAGCCAAGCTTTTCGGGTTCAAATCCTGGGTCCACTACTTACAATGGTCTGACCCTCGCCCCCCAGGCCCTTTACTTAACTTCCCTGTGATGTGTTCTCCACGTCTGTTTAACAGGTATAATAATACCCTGTACGATTATTATTAGGTTCCAGGGAGTTACTTTTGCCTCCAAGTACACTTATGTACCACAGGATCAGTTTCCCCTGAGCAGCTCGGCTGTGTTTTCTGCAGCTGGTAGTTCGTTGTCTGGCTCTTGGCCCACCGCGGTCAACCCGTCCCCCTCCGGCTTCTTCTGTGGCACCGGGGACAATGCAAAACCGCGGTAGACAGCACCACCTTCAGTCGAATTCCTCCCCTTTCGGAGGAAACCCGTTTCTCCTTTCTTTCCTATTCCCGGACCATTTGTAGGCAACAGCAGCTATTTTCACTTGAGCTCAAGTTAATATCTCGGGAAGCTTCCCGGGCGCGTGGGAAGGTCCCGGGTGCGTGGGCAGTTCACTGCGATCTAGCGGCGCGCAAGCTCGAGCCAGCGTCCCCAAAGGCAGATGTGCATAGTTAGAGGCGAGCGCAGGGCTTTCAGCAAACGCTGTGGAGTGTTTGCAGAGCCGGGCGAGCCCTTGTGAAAGCAGATAAAAGAAAACATTTATTAACGTGTCATTACGAGGGGAGCGCCCGGTCGGAGCTGTCGCACGCCCGGGGGAACACTGGGCTCCTTCCAGCTCAAAGGAAGGAGAAAAAGAAAGAGGAAAAAAGGCAAGGATTCTCTTCGTTTCCAGCCAAGTGGGCCTGATCGATGGCCCTCCTGACTTGATTGCGATATTTGATTTATTAGATATGCCCCCCTCGTTTGTGTGTTACACACACGCGCGCGCACGGCTCTGGCTCACGTCCCTCCCTCATTTCCAGCTCCTGGGCGAATCCCACAGCTGTTTCAACTCTCCGCCGAGGGCGAGCGGGAGCCAGTGTGTGTCTGCTAAGTGTGCGTCTGTGTCCCGGCGAGGGTGCGCGCTCAGAGCCGGGAGCGCGGCCGGCCGGGTCCCGAGGTATCGGGAAGAGAGCTACCCGGACCCCGCTCTCCGCCGCTCCCCCGTCCGGGGCCGGACTTCGGGGCCAGGGAGGTGCGCTGGGGCTGCAGGGCCGTCCCGACCGCGCGTCCTTCCAGCCAGAGGTAAAGCGCTCGCGCAGGGGAGGGCGCAGCAGCGGGGCCCCCGCCGTCCCCGGCCCCCAGCCCCCGGCCTGGCGCTCCCCGCCCCGGCGCGCGCTCGCCTCCGCCCGCGCGGAGGCCGGCAGAGGAGCAGGCGGGCGGGCGCGGGCCGGGCCGAGCCGTGCCAACGGGCTGGCTCGCGCAGCGCCGCCGCCGGGCTGGGGCGAGGTAGGCGGCGGGCGGGGCGCGGACCCGGACTTTGGCGAGGGCGGTGCGCCGGGGGCGGCCGCGGCGTGGCGCGGGGCTGAGAGGCGGAGGAGGCGAAGGGCGGGGAGGAGGGCGGCAGCAGCGCTCGCCGGGGATGCAGCGGCAGCAGCGGCGGAGTCCCCTGCACCCCGCGGCGGCGGGGTTGCGGCAAGGGCGACGGCGTCGCGCGCCGGGTGAGGAGCGCCCGGGCCGTGCGGCGGGTGAGTGGGGCGCGGAGGCCAGGTGGGCGGGGCGGGTGCTCCCCGCGGCCGCGAGCGCCGCCCAGGTGAGCCGAGGCCGGCCCCGACCGCCCGGCTCGGGCTCCGGCCCCGGCGCAGCGCGCGTTGGTGGGACCCGGCTGGCTGGAGGGAGGCTCCGGCGCCTGCGGGCCCCAGGGAAATGACCCGTTTGACCCCACTGGGCGGCTAGGCTAGCGGGTGAGGACTTCCCATTGCGCCCCTGACCCGCGAAGGAGCCACGAGGAGTCCTGGAGGGCCGGGGGGAGCGCGCGTGGGCCCGCAGACCGCAGGGGAATGGCCTCCTTGACCCCTCTGAGTTTAGACCCAACGGACCGGCTAGAAGCCAGACCACGTGGGCTTGTCCGGGCAGAACACGGGAAAGCGGTGGACCGGATCTTCAGAGTCATTGGGAACTCGTAGATACTGAAAGGGCAAATAGGATTGAGAAGAAACTTCCTCCCTGGCTGGGTCAGAACCAGTTCTCGTGACCTTGTAGAGAGGTGCTCCCAAAGGTGTTGGAACTTTTAAGGTGAAGCTGCAGCGTTTTCTAGCGGTGCATTTTTTTTTTTAACATTCTTTGTAATAGTTCATTCGTTCTATAAGCACTTACGGAGCACCTATGTGCCAGGCACTGCGTTATGTTCCAGGGAAAAGGCCGTGAGCAGTAATACCTAGTTCCTGAGTGCCAGAAGCTCTCTGGTTCACTTTGAGGGCAGCCTGGTAAAGAGAATGGAGTCTTAGGATGGAAAAATGTAAGGGGACACCCGAAAGCCTAGTTTTGCATAGAGGTCTCTGAAATCCCCCACCCGCCTAGAGACTGCAGACCACGCCCCCTGCCCACATTAGGACAAGTGCAGACCTTCACTTTGATAATCCCCATCCTCCTCTCCCTCCTTCCTGAAAGTTCTGATTAGTCCCTGCCCCCACCCCTCTCTGCACAGTCTTTCCTGCAGCTTGTTTTAATCACTTTTTGAGTTAAAAGTCAATATTTAATTAACCAAGTAATTACATTCAGCTTATGTTTAAATCTGGGTATTTGCACATCTGTGCATGTCGGGACACCCGCCCTCTTGCCCCTCCATCTGTCCCCTGCCCTTTTCCCACAGTGCCCGCTCCCTTCCTTTGGAGCAGAGGAGGGAGGCCGCTCCTGAGCAGGTTCTCCGGGGGCAGAAAAGCAGGGTGGATGGTCCCTGGAGGGCAGAGAGAGTTACTCTTATCTTGCCGTTAATAGCGAAGGAGATTTCTTCCTGTATCTCTGCTGCCCATTGCAGAGCCCTGGGAGGGTTTCAGTTAAACCATTCATCAGATGAGAAAGGGGTGGGGAGGACAGACTGAAGACCACTCACCTTGTAAGGGAGGTTCCCCAGCTTTGCTTGTTCCCCATCATGGAGGAGAGAACACTCATCCAAATAGCCTGTCCGGGTGTGTGATTCATGTTCTAATAAGCCGCTCCAAGGGTGATGGTGGCGGGCTTGGCTGCTGGCACACTGGACATTTGCACGTGCGGCATCTTCCTTCCTTGGGTCAAGTTTATGGACTTCAATGTGTGATGTTGACATAACTGCTGTGGTTGAGAGTCAGTGTGGGTTTGGGTTTTGTGCATATTTATTGGTTTTTTTATTTGAATTTATGGCTTCTTCTGAAACCCTAATAACATATTAAGTTTTCAAACTTAAGAGTTGAACAATGAGTTGCTTGTAAAAAGCCTGGGCTTGGAGGAGACTGTATGCAGTGTGTATGTGCACATGTGCATGTCTCCCACCTAACAGCTCCGTTCCATTGCCATCCCAGGGACCTAGTCGATGTGTGGTTGCATACCCTGACATTTGAAGTCCACCTTTTGATTCAGGGATAACATCTCCCTCTTTCTTCCCCTGGATGTGTTGCATTTTTCTGTTTGGACCTGCCTCAAGGGGGCAGTTTCTGGTCTCCTGACTCATCAAGTCTGTCCTTAGACTTCATCCCATCAGAAAGAGACCAAAACCTCTGTCCTGCAGAGAAATGTCAGAATTTCCGACCAGCTTGTAGTTAAAAGAAAGGGCTTAGTCTAGACTTAAGGTGATAGGTAACACTTAGTGTTTTATGGACAATCACTGTTCTAAGCCCTTCTGCATAAAAACTCATTTAATCCACATGACAACCCTGTGAGGAAGGTCGGGTGATTGTCCTCATGTTAAAGACCAGGACACTGAGGCACTGAGAGGATGTGACTTGCTGACAGCCAGGATTCAAGAGGCCCTGAGGCTCCAGGGTCCATTCTGACCCACTGTACTCTCTTCCCTACATGACCTTGGCCTTTTTTTCCAAATGTGGAGGAAACTCATGCACAGCAGAAGAAAACACATTTAGACAATAAAACTTTGAAAGGCAGAAGCTCATCAGGAATCCCACTTCTCTCCAAAAACCTTCCTGTTTGGGGAGTCTCAGGTTTGCATTTTGGTTTGGGGGTTTTACTCTGAGTAAAATATGTAACTGCCTGGCAATGTTTATTTCTTGCTGAAAGTATACACACACTCTCCCTTAGTCAAAATGCAAAGGGAAATATCAAATATGGTTGACTGAAAAAAGGCCTTGAGCCCCAAGGTGGAGGTATGCGCCCCCTGAAAGCACAATGGCAAGGTTAACATTGCAGAGGTGAGGCCCTCTTGTGGTTAGTGGTGGAGTCGCACAGGTCCAGGGCATTTTGTACCGGGCTTGGGCCCTGTCTACCTGATGGATGTGGAAGGTGGGGCTTCTGAAAGCTGACCTGCAAGCAAGGGAGGCCTCACCTGCGCCTGCCTTCCAGGGGCCTCCTTGTGATGGGCCCCGGTTGGGAAATCTGCAATACCATGATCCAGATTCAAGGCCCTATCTAATTGGAAGATCATTAAGATCATTATAATTAATTGGCATCCTGATAAATGGCATGATTGCCTAATTGGGGTGGTTGCTAGGGAACAAGGCCTCACTTGGAGCACAAGGGGGAGATGGCATGGGGCTGGTCGCGGTTGGGCATGGGGTTACAGACCTAGCAGTTAATGGGTGGGAAGGGAGAGCGGTCTTCACACACATCTGCTGATGTTTACCGAGCAGCTGCTGCGTGCAAGTTGCAAATGGAGTATCAGTTAGGGGTATTTTCCTCTGTGAGGCAATCAGGATCTCTACTAAGCAACGGAAAGAAGGAAAAAAATATTTCAGACCAGTATAAAGAGAAAAGAAGGGGTCTTGGCTTTTATAACCCCAAAATGCTAAGGTAACTCTAGCTTCAGCCACAGCTAGCGTCAGAGTGCAAATTTTGTCAGATCCATTCCTCTCCATCTCTGCTGTGCCCTCACAGGGCTGGTTTCTCCCCCTCTGAAGTGCGGGCGGGCTCTGGCACCGGCGTTGGGAGGGCCTGGCTGCTGGCCCAGCTGTGTGACCTGGGGAGTGTTACTTAACCTTCCCGTGCCTGGGTGTTCTCATCTGGCAAATGATAATGACCGTAGCACCTGTCTTCTGGTTTGTGGTAGAGGATGAAATGAGGTCATCCAGGTCAGGTGCTTAGCACAGTGTCTGACCCAGCTAAGCCCTCCGTAAGCACCGGTGCTTCTCATAACTGAGGTATCAAGCAGCTGTTGAGTTGTCCCGTCATCCCAGCTGGTTTAGCCCAAGAGGAAAGAGGAAGCCCCTTCTCTAGTAATGCCCACCCAAACATCCCTCTGATTGGACTCTTAAGTCACGTGCTCACCACAAACCAATCACTGGCCAAGGAACACGAGTTATAGGCAATGGGCTTAGGCCAGGCTCCCAGGCCCTATGCTGGAGCTTGGGACAGATCCATTAAGACCCCAAAAGAACACAAGTGGGTGATCTCGGTGAAAGGAAGCCTGGTTGCTAGGGCAGCAACTAACAAATGCCTATGATGATGGGGAATACCAGCGTGGTCAGAAGGACCTGTCTCCATTTCGGTCAAGATGGGGACTATGGAAACAGCTACTGTGTGGGTAGCTTCCCTTCCCTCTCCACTGAAGTCAGCAGGCATTGGAGGTCTGACTTTACCGTCTGAAATATACAGCCTGGCCTTGATTCTCTGCTTTCTGGTGGCCAAGTGCAGTGTTTGCCCAACCTTACACCGTGAGACTCATCTGGAGGTGTTTGTTTTAAAAATGCAAAATCCAGGCCCTGCTAAATCAAACTCCCAGGGAGGGCCCTCATTGCTGCGGAGTGAACCAGAGTGCCACCTGTGTGTTCTGCATCAGCAGGGAGGATTGGGGGAGTGTGTGTATCTTCCTACCTGATGCAGAGGCTGCCAGGAGGCAGGGGGAGATGCTCTAATAAGATCAGGGATATAAAGGTATGGGAGAAACTACTGTACAGAATTATTTGTCAGTGTACACAAGTTCATTGGCAGCTGCTGTATGCCAGGCACAGTCAGGCATTGGGATCAACTAGAGAGAACCCCACTTCCATGGAGCTTACATTCCAGAGGGTGAGAAGTGGATGATGCACAAGCAAGTCTATGAATGAGGCACTCTCAGAAAGTGACTAGTTCCACAATGGAAACAAAATAGTGATAGATGGAAAATGACTGCATGGTGGGTAGAGGTGGAGGAGAACTTATGGCAGGTGGTCAGGAGAGGCCTCTTGGAGGATGTGACCTTGAAACTGCAATGTAAATTTTGAAAATGAGCCAGCCTTGGAAAGATCTGGGAGAGCATTCCAGGTAGAGGGAACAGCCAGTGCAAAGGGCCTAGAGGCTGAGAGGAGTGGCCTGACAAAACACAAATAGAAACCCAGTGGGGTGGAAGGTCATAAGCAAGCTGAGGAGGCTGGAGATCAGTGGTGAGAAGTATGGCCTATGGTGAGAAGTTTAATTTTTATTTCAAATAAAGTAGAAAACCACTGGAGAGTTTTAAGTCAGGAATGACATGACTTGTGTCTTGAAACCATCTCAGTGGCTTCCCTGAGAGGGAGGCTTTGCAGGTGGAGCTGGGACATGAGGACGGGGGAGCTAATGTCAGCCTGGATTGTGGTGGTGTCAATGAAATGGGTAGATTGGAGATATACTTAGAGAACCTCCTGGTGGATTGGATGTTCAGAATGAAAGAAGGATCTGTGGTTCTCAACCAAGGGCAATATTGCCCAACCCCATCCCCCAGGGCATGTTTGGCAATATCTGGAGAGAGTTGGGGTTATCACAACTGGGGAGAGGGTGCTGCAGGAATACAGCTAAGTGTATCTAAGTTCCCCATCTAGTGTGCAGAAGCCAGGGGTGCTGCTAACATCCCACAGGGCACAGACCATCCCACAACAAATATCCATAGTGCCAAGGAACAAAGATGCCTGGTGTGTGGGAAGACTAGGAGAAAGGGTTTGGGGGAGGCGGGGAGGGGCGATGAGCCAGAAATTTAGTTGTGTCATGGTTTGACATAACACTTGACCTGGAGGTCTGGAAGCTCAGGCCCCTGAAAGTGGCTGCTGAATGCACAGGCCTGGAGCTGGTTGGGGCTGGCAACCTAAATTTGGGAAACATCAGCACATTGGTGTCAGTTTAAGCCATAGGACTGGACACTGTCATCTAGGAAGGCTGTAGTTTGTTCTCTGGTGTGGTTTTCTCCCTCCTCCCCTCAGTGCCTGCCAATTTGATAAATCTTTCTAGCACATCCCACATGGTCATTTCTTTATGACGCTCCTGAGAAATTCCCAAAGGCCCAGCCGGAGCCTCGCCTTGTCCATCTCTTCATTGCTCAGTGATTAGCAGACAGAACCAACTAGTCATCACTCTGCAACAGATGCCTTTGAGAGCTGACTTAAGGTTAGGCAGGATCATGGGCTTGTAGGAGGCATGAAGACTTCTTGGTAGAGCAGCTGTTGGCACAATCTTTGGAGCTTCTCCATCCCAGACCAAGACTTTATGGAATTCTCTCTAACTAGAGACCACCACTGTTTTTGAATTCTCCACAGTCTCTTATATCATTCCAAAACATGGTACACAGTGGCTGTGGCCTCTGACATGAAGCTTCCTCTTATAAAAGTTCTGGCTCATTGCTTTGCACACCTGGGCGCTGCTTGAAACTTAGATACACTTAGCGTTGTTATGAATGGGTCTTTTGAGCATGAGTTGATGGGCAGAGCCATCCCCAGGGATCATGGGCCATACCCAAGATATTTGGTCAGGTGGAAGCCAGATGTGTTAGAGGAAGAATGTTGCCAATATCCTTTCTTATTGGCTCATGGTCAGGACCCGAGTGGGTGACTAGACCCACCTCAGTGGCCAGCAGAGAAGTACTTTTTTTTTTTAACATGCAATGGGTTAATTATTTTTTTTTTTTTAGTTGTACTGCCCTCCCCGTGCCCCCCCCCAACATTACATCTGCTAATCGTAATGCCCCTTTTTCCCTCTTATCCCTCCCTTCCCGCCCATTTTCCCCAGTCCCTTTCCCTTTGGTAACTATTAGTCCGTTCTTGGGTTCTGTGAGTCTGCTGCTGTTTTGTTCCTTCAGTTTTTTTCTTTGTTCTTATACTCCACATATGAGTGAAATCATTTGATACTTGTCTTTTCGGCTTGGCTTATTTCACTGAGCATAATACCCTCTAGCTCCATCCATGTTGTTGCAAATGGTAGGATTTGTTTTCTTCTTATGGCTGAATAATATTCCATTGTGTATATGTACCACATCTTCTTAATCCATTCATCTACTGATGGACACTTAGGTTGTTTCCATTTCTTGGCTATTGTGAATAGTGCTGCAATAAACATAGGGGTGCATCTGTCCTTTTCAAATTGGGCTGCTGCATTCTTAGGGTAAATTCCTAGGAGTGGAATTCCTGGGTCAAATGGTATTTCTATTTTGAGTTTTTTGAGGAACCTCCATACTGCTTTCCACATTGGTTGAACTAATTTGCAGTCCCACCAGCAGTGTAGGAGGGTTCCCTTTTCTCCACATCCTCGCCAACATTTGTTGTTGTTTGTGTTTGGATGTTGGCCATCCTCACTGGTGTGAGGTGATATCTCATTGTGGTTTTAATCTGCATTTCTCTGATGATTAGCGATGTGGAGCATCTTTTCATGTGCCTGTTGGCCATCTAAATTTCTTCTTTGGAGAAGTGTCTATTCATGTCCTCTGCCATTTCTTAATTGGATTATTTGCTTTTTGTTTGTTGATGTGCGTGAGTTCTTTATATATTTTGGATGTCAACCCCTTATCGGATATGTCAGTTATGAATACATTCTCCCATACTGTAGGATCTCTTTTTGTTCTACTGATGGTGTCCTTTGCTGTACAGAAGCTTTTCAGCTTGATATAGTCCCCTTGTTCATTTTTGCTTTTGTTTCCCTTGCCCGGGGAGATATGTTCATGAAGAAGTTGCTCATGTTTATGTCCAGGAGATTTTTGCCTATGTTTTTTTCTAAGAGTTTTATGGTTTCATGACTTACATTCAGGTCTTTGATCCACCGTGAGTTTACCTTTGTGTATGGGGCTAGACAGTAGTCCAGTTTCATTCTCTTACATGTAGCTGTCCAGTTTTTCCAACACCAGCTGCAGAAGAGGCTGTCATCTCCCCGTTGTATATCCAAGGCTCCTTTATCAAATATTAATTGACAGTATATGTTTGGGTTAATGTTTGGATTTTCTATTTGGTTCCACTGGTCTGTTGGTCGGTTTTTGTGCCAATAATAAATTGTCTTGATTACTGTGGCTTTGTAGTAGAGTTTGAAGTCAGGAAGCATAATTCACCCTGTTTTACTCCTCCGTCTCAGCTTTGCATTGGCTATTTGGGGTCTTTTGTGGTTCCATATGAATTTTAAAGTTATTTGTTCCAGTTCATTGAGGAAAGCTGTTTATGATTCGATAGGGATTGCCTTGAATCTGTAGATTGCTTTGGTAGTAGAGCCATTTTGACAAGGGCAACAAAACAGCCACGGGCGCACATTTCTCTCAGAACTGGAGGTGGGCAGGGGGGTAGTTTCAGAACCTCACTTCTTTGGACCGACTATTGTTCACCTGACGGCCCCCTTGCCACTGTGCCTTTCTTGGGTTGTACCTCCCCTGAGGAATCTTACCCGTGTCTTGCTAACCAGTCATCTTCCGGTGCCATACAGGGAGAGGTACAGTCTCTAAGGGAGAGAGAAGCCATGTTCTTTGAAAAGGTTACCTGTTCTTACTTATTTGCATATTTATGTCCCATAGTTTCTATGACCAGCAGTCCTCTTAAGATTGTCTTTACCCCCTGGAAGAATTAGGGAGATCTTCCCTCTGGCATTTTTCCCAGGGAAGATTAAATTTGGTTTTCTAATTTAGGAGTGAAGCAATCAATAACATTTCCAAACACCATACTATATAAAGAGAGTTAGCGTGGATGTTAATTCCAGAGGTCTGCATGGCGGTTCCTTCCTTCCGGGCGTCTGGGCTGTACC
>JAVSCE010003407.1:0-25770 GCA_032199065.1 Smutsia gigantea | reverse complement strand
TGTTGATTAATAGAAATGAAATTTAATAAATGGTATTGAATGTTTTGTAACAGAATTAGAATAAAGTGCTGGAATGGAATAGAATGTTATGGAATGGAAGGGAATGCTGTGGAATGCAAAGAATGTTGAGGAAAGGAATCGACCATTATGGAATCGAATGGAATGTTATGGAATGGAATGCAGTGTTGTGGAATTGAATGGAATGTGGGCAAATGTTACGGAATGGAATGGAATTTTGTGGATTGCAATGTAATCATATGCAATAGAATGAAATAGAATGTTTGAAATGGAATGGAATGTTGTGTTATCGAATGGAATGTTATGGTATGAAAGGGAATGTTGATTAATAGAACTGAATTTTAATGAATGGTATTGAATGTTTTGTAACAGATTTGGAATAAAGTGTTGGAATGAAATAGAATATTAAGGAATGGAATGGAATGTTGTGGAATGCAATTAAAAGTAGTGGAAAGGAATCGAACATAGGGGAAAGCATTGGAAGGTCAAGAAACAGAATGGAATTTTGTGGATTGGAATGGAATCCTATGCAATAGAACGAAATAGAAAGCTGTGGAATGCAATTAAATGTTGTGTAAGTGAATAGAATGTTAGGGAAAGCAATGGAAGGTTAAGGAATGGAATGGAATTCGGTGGATTGGAATGGAATCTTATGAAACAATGAAATAGAATGAATTGGAAAGGAATGTTGTGTAATCGAATGAAATGTTATGCTATGAAGTGGAATGTTGATTAATAGGAACAAATTTTAATGAATGGAATGGAATGTTATGCAACAGATAGGGAATTATATGTAGGAATGGCATCAAATGTCATGGAATGTAATGGAAAGTTTTGGAATGCAATGGAAAGTTATGGAATGGAATGGAATACTGAGGAATGTAAACGAATGTTGAGGAAAGGAATCGAAAATTATGGAATTGAATGGAATGTTATGGAGTGGAATGCAGTGTTGTGAAATGGAATGAAATATGGGGAAATGTTACAGAATCGAATGGAATTTTGTGGATTGAAATGGAATCTTATGCAATAGGATGAAATAGAATGTGAGAATGGAATGGGATGCTGTGAAATGGAATGGAATATTATGCTATGAATTGGAATGTTGATTAATACAACTGAATATTAAAGAATGGAATGGAATGTTAGGTGAAAGAATGGGAATAATGTATTTGAATGGAATTGAAAGTTATGGAATGGAATGGAATGTGGAAATGAAGGGAATGTTATGGACAGGAATGGAATTTTCTTGAATGCAGTGGGAAGTTGTGGAAAGCAATAGAAATTTGGGGAAAGGAATGGAGGGTGAAGGAATGGAATAGAATTTTGTGGAATGGAATGGAATCTTATGCAATAGAATGAAATAGAATGTTTTAAATGGAATGGAATGTTGTGTAATAGAATGAAATGTTGTGGTATGAAGGGGAATGTTAATTAATAGAACTGAAATTGATTGTATGGTATTGAATGTTTTGTACCAGAATTGGAATATAGTGTTGGAATGGAATAGAAATTTATGGAATGGAATGGAATGCTGTGGAATGCAAAGGAATGTTGAGGAAAGGAATCGAACATTATGGAATCGAATGGAATGTTAGGGAATGGAATGCAGTGTTGTGGAATTGAATGGAATGTGGGGAAATGTCACGGTATGGAATGGAATTTTGTGCATTGCAATGGAATCTCAAGCAATAAAATGAAATAGAATGTTTGAAATGGAATGGAATGTTGTGTAATCGAATGGAATGTTATGGTATGAGGGGAATGTTGATTAATAGAACTGAATTTTAATGAATGTTATTGAATATTTTGTAACAGACTTGGCATATAGTGTTGGAATGGGATAGAATGTTATGGAATGGAATGTAATGGTTCGGAATGGAATGGAAAGTAGTGGAAAGGAATCGAACATAGGGGAAAGCATTGGAAGGTTAAGGAAGAGAATGGAATTTTGTGGATTGCAATGGAATCCTATGCAATAGAATGAAATAGAATGCTGTGGAATGCAATTGATGTTATGGAAGGGAATAAAATGTTAGGGAAAGCAATGGAATTTTAAAGAATGGAATGGAATTCGGTGGATTAGAATGGAATCTTATGAAACAGAATGAAATAGAATGAATTGGAAAGGAATGTTGCGTAATCGAATGGAATGTTATGCTATGAAGTGGAAGGTTGATTAATAGGACCAAATTTTAATGAATGGAATGGAATGTTATGCAACGGAAAGGGAATAATATTTTGGAAAGGAATCGAATGTCATGGAATATAATGGAAAGTTTTGGAATGCAATGGAAAGATTTGGATTGGAATGGAATACTGAGGAATTCAAAGGAATGTTGAGGAAAGGAATCGAACGTTATGGAATTGAATGGAATGTTATGGAATGGAATGCAGTGTTGTGGAATGGAATGGAATGTGGGGAAATATTACGGAATGGAATGGAATGTTGTGGATTGCAATGGAATCTTATGCAACAGAATGAAATAGAACATTGGAAATGGAATGGGATGCTGTGAAATGGAATGGAATGTTATGCTATGAATTGAAATGTTGATTAAAAGAACTGAATATTAAAGAATGGAATGGAATGTTAGTTGAAAGAACGGGAATAATGTGTTAGAATGGAATCCAAAGTTATGGATTGGAATGGAATGTGGAATTGAAGGGAATGTTATGGACAGGAATGGAATGGTCTGGAATGCAATGGAATATTGTGGAAAGCAATAGAAATTTGGGGAAAGGAATGGACGGTGAAGGAATGGAATAGAATTTTGTGGGATGGATTAGAATGTTATGCAACAGAATTGAATAGAATATTTTAAATGGAAAGGAGTGTTGTGTAATGGAATGGAATGTTATGGTATGAAGAGGAATGTTGATTAACAGAACCGAATTATAAAGAATGGAATGGAATGTTAGGTAATAATCAGAATAACATGTTCGAATGTGGTCGAATGTTATGGAAGGGAATGCTATGTTGTGGAATGGAATGCAATGTTGTGGAAAGCAAGAGTGTGTTGGTACAGGAATGGAAGTTAAAGGAATGGAATGGAATTTTGTGGATTGAAATGTACTCTTATGCAATGGAATGAACTATAATATTGGCAGTGGAACGGAATGTTGTGTAATCGAATGTAATGTTATGGTATGAAGTGGAATGTTGTTTAATAGAACCGAATTTTAAAGAAAGTTATGGAATGTTAGGTAACAGAACAGTAATAATGGTTTGAATCGAATTCTAAGTAATGGAATGGAATGGAATGATACGGAATGGAATGGAATGATGTGAAAGGCAATGGAAAGTAGTGAAATGAATAGAACATTGGGGAAAGCATTGGAAGGTCAAGGAATATAATGGAATTTGTGGACTGGAATGGAATCCTATGCAATAGAACGACATAGAATGTTTCAAATGGAATGGTGTTCTGTGTAATCGAATGGAATGTTATGGAATGAATTGGAATATTAATTATTAGAACCAAATTTTACTGAATCAATGGAATGTTAGGTAATAGAACAGGAGTAATCTGATGGAATGGAATCGAAAGTAAGGAATGGAATGGAATATTGTGGATTTGAATCGAATGCTGTGAAATGGAATTGAATGTGGGGAAAGGAATTGAACTTTGGGGAAAGGAATGGGAGGATAAGGAATGAAATGGAATTTTGTGGTTTGGAATGGAATGTAATGCAATAGAACGAAATAGAATGTTTGAAATGGAACGGAATGTGGTGTAATCTAATGGCACGTTATGGGCTGATGTGGAATGTCGAATAGTAGAACCGAATTTTAATGAATGGAATGGAATGTTATGTAACAGTTGGGAATAATATGTTTGGAATGAATTGAATGTTATGGAATGGTATGGAATGTTGTGGAATCGAATGGAATGTTATCTAATGGAATGAAATTCTGTGGAATGCAATGGAATGTTGTGGAAAAGAATAGAATGTTTAGGAAGGAAATCGAAGTTTATGGAATGAAATGGAATTTTGTGGAATGGAATGGGATGTTATGCAATAGAATGAAATATAATGTTTAAGAGGATTGGAATATTGTGGAATGGAAATGAACATTACGCTATGAAGTGAAAGGTTGATAAGTGGAACCAAATTTTGAAGAATGGAATGGAATGTTAAGTAACAGAACGTGATTAATATTTGGAATGCAATTGAATGTTATGGAATGAAACAGAATGTGTGGAATTGAATGGAATTTTATGCAGTAGAATGGAATGATGGGGAATGCAACGGAATGTTGCGGGAAGGAATATAAAGTTAGGGAAATCAATGGGAGGTTAATGATTGGAATGGAATATTTGGATTGCAATGGAATTTTATGCAAAGTAAGAAAATAGAATGAATTGGAAAGGAATGCGGTGCAATCGAATGGAATGTTATGGTATGAAGTGGAATGTTGATTAATAGGATGAAATTTTAATGAATGGAATGCAATGTTATGCAACAGAACGGGAATAATGCGTTGGAAAGGAATTGAATGTAAAGGAATGGAATGGAATATTTGGAATGCAGTGGAATGTTACTGAATGGAATGGAATGCTGTGGAATCCAATGGAATGTTGAGGAAAGGAACAGAATGTTATGGATTTGAATAGAATGTTTTTTAATGGGGTGCAATGCTGTGGAATGGAATTGAATGTGGGGAAAAGAATCGAATTTTGGGGAAAGCAATGGCAGGTTAAGGAATATAATGGAATTCGGTGGATTGGAATGGAATCTTGTGAAACAGAATGAAATAGAATGAATTGGAAAGGAATGTTGTGTAATCGAATGGAATGTTATGCTATGAAGTGGAATGTTTATTAGTAGGACCAAATTTTAATGAATGGAATGGAATGTTATGCAACAGAAAGGGAATAATATGTTGGAATGGAATCGAATGTTATGGAATGTAATGGAAAGTTTGGGAATGCAATGGAAAGTTATGGAATGGAATGCAATACTGAGGAATGCAAAGGAATGTTGAGGAAAGGAATCGAACGTTATGGAATTGAATGGAATGTTATGGAATGGAATGCAGTGTTGTGGAATGGAATGGAATGTTGGGAATGTTACAGAATGGAATGGAATTTTGTGGATTGTAATTGTATCCTATGCAATAGAACGAAATAAAATGGTTGAAATGGAATGGTGTTCTGTGTAATCGAATGGAATGTTATGGTATGAATTGGAATGTCAATTAATAGAACCAAATTTTACAGAATCAATGGCATGTTATGTAATAGACTGGGAGTAATCTGTTGGAATGGAATCGAATGTAAGTAATGGAATGGAATATTGTGGATTTCAATGGAATGCTGTGGAATGGAATTGCATGTAGGGAACGGAATAGACTTTTGGGGAAAGGAATGGGAGGTTAAGAAATGAAATTGAATTGTGTGGTTTTGAATGGAATCTTATGCAATAGAATGTAATAGATTGTTTGAAATGGAATGGAATGTGGTGTAATCTAATGGCATGTTATGGGCTGATGTGGAATGTAGAGTAGTAGAACCAAATTTTAATGAATGGAATGGAATGTTATGTAGCAAATTGGGAATAATGTGTTATGAATGAGTTGAATGTTATGGAATGTTTGGAAATGAATGGAATGTTATCTTAAGGAATGAAATGGTGTGGAATGCAATGGAATGTTGTGGAAAAGAATAGAATGTTGAGGAAAGGAATGCAAGGTTATGGAATGAAATGGAATTTTTTAGACAGGTTTGGAATGTTATTCAATAGAATGAAATTGAATGTTTTAAGAGGAATGGAATATTGTGGAATGCAATCGAACGTTATGGTATGAAGTGGAATGTTGAATAATGGAACCGAATTTGGAAGAATGGAATGGAATGTGGGTAGCAGAACGTGATTAATATTTTGGAATGTAATTGAATGTTATGGAATGAAATGGAATGTTGTGGAATGGAATGGAATGTTATGGAATAGAATCGAATGATGGGGAATGCAACAGAATGTTGAGGGAAGGAATAGAAAGTTAGGGAAATCATTGGGAGGTTGATGAATGCAATGGAATATTTGAATTGCAATGGAATCTTACGAAAAAAAAGAAAATAGAATGAATTGGAAAGGAATGTGGTGTAATAGAATGGAATGTTATGCTATGAAGTTTAATGTTGTTTAATAGGATGAAATTTTAATGAATGGAATGCAATGATACGCAGAGAATGGGAATAATGTGTTGGAAAGGAATCGAATGTAACGGAATGCAATGGAATGTTACTGAAAGGAATAGAATGCTGTGGAATGCAATGAAATGTTGAGGTAAGGAATAGAATGTTATGTATTTGAATGGAATGTTATGGAATGGAATACAATGCTGTGGAATGGAATGGAATGTTGGGGAAAGGTTACGGAAATGAATGGAATTTTGAAAATTTGAATGGAATCTTATGAAATAGAAAGAAATGGAATGTTTGAAATTGAATGGAATGTTGTGTAATCGAACGGGATGTTATGGTATGATGGGGAATGTTGATTAATAGAACTGAATTTTAATGAATGGTATTGAATGTTTTGTAACAGAATTCGCATAAGTTGTTTCAATGGAATAGAATGTTATGGAATGGATTGGAATGCTGTGGAATGCAATGGAAAGTAGTGGAAAGGAATCGAACATAGGGGAAAGCATTGGAAGGTCAAGTAATAGAATGGAATTTTGTGGCTTGGAATGGAATCCTATGCAATAGAACAAAATAGAATCCTGTGGAATGCAATTGAATGTGTGGAAGCGAATAGAATGTTAGGGAAAGCAATGGAAGGCTAAGGAATGGAATGGAATTCTGTGCATTCGAATGGAATCTTATGAAACGGAATGAAATAGAAAGAATTGGAAAGGAATGCTGTGTAATCTAGTGGAATGTTATGCTATAATTAAATTGTTGATTAATAGGACGAAATTTTAATGAATGGAATGGAATGTTATGCAAGTGAAAGGGAAAAATATGTTGGAATGGAATCGAATGTCATGGAATGTAATTTTAAGTTTTGGAATGCAATGGAAAGTTATGGAATGGAATGGAATACTGAGGAATGCAAAGAATGTTGAGGAAAGGAATCGAAAGTTATGGATCGAATGGAATGTTATGGAATAGAATTGAATAGAATGTTTTAAATGGAAAGGAGTGTAGCGTAATGGAATGGAATGTTATTGTATGAAGAGGAATGTTGATTAATAGAACCGAATTTTGAACAATGGAATTTAATGTTTGGTAATAATCGAAATAACATGTTCGAATGGAGTCGAATGTTATGGAATGGAATGCTATGTTGTGGAATAGAATGGAATGTTATGAATGGAGTGCAATGTTGTGGAAAGCAATAGTGTGTTGGTACAGGAATGGAAGTTAAAGGAATGGAATGGGATTTTGTGGGGTGCAATGGAATCTTATGCAATGGAATGAACGAGAATGTTTGCAATGGTAAGGAATGTTGTGTAATCGGATGTAATGTTATGGTTTGAAGTAGAATGTTGATTAATAGAACCGAATTTTAAAGAAATGTATGGAAAATTGGGTTACGGAACGGGAATAATGTGTTTGGACGGGAACAGATGTTATGAAAGGAATTTAATGTTTGGAATTGAACGAAACGTTAAGGTATATAATGGAATGCTGTGGAATGCATTGGAATGTAGTGGAAAGGAATAGAGCATTGACGAAAGGAATGGAAGTTTAAGGAGTGGAATGGATCATAGTGCATTGCAATGGAATAGTATGCAGTGAAAGAAAAAGAGGATTTCAAATGGAATGGAATGTTATGCAACACAATGGGAATAATGTGTAGGAATGGAATCGAATTTTGTTGAATGGAATCGAGTGGAATGCGGTGGAATGCAATGGAATGTTGCAGAATGGAATAGAACGTTGGTGAAAGGCATGACATGTTAAGGAACGGAATGAAATTTTGTGGTATGGAATGGAATCTCATGCAATGGAATAAAAGAGAATGATTGAAATTAAATGGAATGTTGCGTAATCGAATGGAATGTAATGGGATGAAGTGGAATGTTGATTAACAGAAAAGAATTATAATGAATGGAACGGAATATTAGGTAACAGAACGAGAATAATGTTTTGGTATGGAATTGAATGTTATGGAATGGAATGGAATGTTGTGTAATTGAATGGAAAGCTATGGACAAGAATGGAATGCTGTGGAATGAAATGGAATGTTGTGGAAAGCAATAGAAACTTGGGGAATTAATGGAGCGTGAAAAAATTGAAAGGAATTTTATGAATTGGAATGGAATTTGACGCAATGGAATGAGATACAATGTTTTCAACTAAATGGGGTGTTGTGTAATCAAATGGAATGTTATGGTATGAAGTGGAATGTTGATTAATAGAACCGAATTTCAAGAAATGGAATGGAATGTTATATATCAAAATGGGAATAATATCTTTGAATGGAATAAATGTTATGCAATTGGATTGAATGTTGTGGTATTGAATGGACCCTTAAGGAATGGTATGGAATGCTGTGGAACTCAATGGCACATTGTGGAAAGGAATAGAAGGTTCGGGAAAGGAATGGGAGGATAAGAAATGGAATGGAATTTTGTGGACTGGAATGGAATCTTATGCAACAGAATGAAATAGAATAATTGAAATGGAATGGAATGTTGTGTAATCAAATAGAATGTTAGACTATGAAGGGGAATGTAGATTAATAGAAGCGAATTTTAATGAATGGTATTGAATATTTTGCAGCAGAATTGGAATAAATTGTTGCAATCGAATAGAATGTTATGGAATGAAATGGAATGCTGTGGATTGCAATGGAAAGCAGTGGAAAGGAAGAGAACATTGGGGAAAACACAGGAAGGTCAAGGAATTGAATGGAATTTTGTGGATTGGAATGGAATCTTATGCAACAGAATGAAATAGAATGAAATGGAAAGGAATGTTATGTAATAGAATGTAAAGTTGTGCTATGAAGGGGAATTTTGATGAATAGAATCGAATTTTAATGAAAGGTGTGGATATTTTGTAGCAGAACGGCAGTAACGTGTTTGGAATGAAATGTATGGAATGAAATGGAATGGAATGTTGTGAAATTGAAAGGAATGTTGTTAAATGAATGGAAGTTTAAGGAATTAAATGGAATTTTTCGGATTAGAATGGTATCTTAGGCAACAGAATGAAATAGAATGAATTGGAAAGGAATGTTTGGTAATCGAAAGGAATGCTTTGCTATGAAGGTTAATGTTCATTAAGAGGACAAAATTTTAATGAATGGAGTGGAATATTATGCAACAGAATTTGAATAGTGTGTTGGAATCGAGTTGTATGTTATGGAATGGAATGGAATGTATTGTAATGCAATGGAAAGTTGTGGAATTGAACGGAGTGTTGTGGAATGCAATGGAATGTTAGGGAAAGGAATGAAATGATAAGCAATGGAATACAATTTTGTGGATTGGAATGGAATCCTATGGAGTAGAATGAAATAGACTGATTGAAATTGAATAGAACGTTGTGTTTTTGAATCGAATGTTATGGTATGAAGGGGAATGTTGATCAATAGAACAGAATTTTAATGAATGGTATTGATGGTTTTCTAACTGAATCGGAATAATGTGTTGCAATGGAATGTAATGTTATGGAATGGAACAGAACATGGTGGAATTGAATGGAATATTATGGAACGGAATACAATGCTGTGCATTGCAATGGAATATTGTGGAAAAGAATAGAATGTAGGGGAAACGAATGGAAGGTTAAGGAATAAAATCGAATTTTGTGGATTGGAATGCAATCTTATGCAACAGAATGAAATAGAATGAATTGGAAAGGAATGTTTCGTAACGAAAGGAATGTTATGCTATGAAATGGAATGTTCATTAAGAGGACAAAATTTTAATGAATGAAATGGTATGTTATACAACAGAACGTGAAAAATGTGTTGGAATGGAGTCGTAGGTTTTGAAATGGAATGGAATGTTTGGAATGCAATTTAAAGTGATGGAATGGAACCGAATGTTGTGGAATGCAAGGAATGTTGGGGAAAGGAATGAAATGTTTTGCAATGGAATTGAATTTTGTGAATTGAAATGGAATCTTATGCAGTAGATGAAATAGACTGAATGAAATTGAATAGAACCTTGTGTATACGAATTTAAGCTTATGGTATGAAGCGGAATTTTGATCAATAGAACAGAATTTTAATGAATGTTATTGACTGTTTTCTAACTGATTTGAAATAATGTGTTGCAATGGAATGGAATGTTATGGAATGGAACAGAATGTGGTGAAATTGAATGGAATATTATGGAATGGAATACAATGCTGTGCATTGAAATGGAATGTTGTGGAAAGGAATAAAATGTAGGGGAAAGGAATGGAAGGTTAAGGAATAGAATGGAAATTTGTGGATTGGCATGCAATCTTACGTAATAGAATGAAATAAAATAATCGAAATGGAATGGTATGTTGTGTAATCAAGTGGAATGTTATGGTATGAAGTGGATTGCTGATTACTCAAAAAGAATTTAAATGAATGGAATGGAATGTTAGGTTACAGTACGGGAATAATGTGTTTGGCTGGAAACAAATGTTACGGAATGGAATTGAATGTTGTGGAATTGAATGGAATGTTAAGGAATGTAATGGAATGCTTTGGAGTGCAATGGAATGTAGTGGAAAGGAATAGAGCATTGGGGAAAGGAATGGAAGTTAAGGAGTGGAATGGAACTTTGTGGATTGGACTGGAATCTTATGCAACAGAATGAAATAAAACGTTTGAATTGGAAAGAATGTTGTGTAATCGAAAGGAATTTAGGCTTTGAGGTTGAATGTTGATTAATAGAACCAAATTTAAGGAACGGAATGGAATGTTATGCAACACAATGGGAATAATGTGTTGGAATGGAATCGAATGATATGAAATGGAATGGAATGGAATGCTGTGGAATGCAATGGAATGTTGCAGAATGGAATAGAATGTTGGGGAAAGGAATGATATGTTAAGGAATGGAATAGAATTCTGTGGACTCGAATGGAATCTTACGCAATAGATTGAAATAGAATATTAGTAATGGAATGGAATGTTGTGTAGTCGAAAGGAATGTAATGGGATGAAGTGGAATGTTGATTAACAGAAAAGAATTATAATGAATAGAACGGAATGTTAGGTAACAGAACGAGAATAATGTTTTGGTATGGAACTGAATGTTATGGAATGGAAGGAATGTTGTGGAATTGAATGGAATTCTATGGACAAGAATGGAATGCTGTGGAATGCAATGGAATGTTGTGGAAAGCAATAGAAACTTGCGGAATTAATGGAGGGTGAAAAAATTGAAAGGAATTTTATGAATTGGAATGGAATCTTATGCAATGGAATGAGATACAATGTTTTCAATTAAATGGGATGTTGTGCAATCAAATGGAATGTTATGGTATGAAGTGGAATGTTGATTAATAGAACCGAATTTGAAGGAATGTAAGGGAATGTTATGTAACAGAATGGGAATAATGTGATTGAATTGAATCAGTGTTACGCAAGTGGATTGAATGTTTTGGAATTGAATAGAACCTTAAGAATGGAATGGAATGCTGTGGAATTCAATGGCATGTTGTGGAAAGGAATAGAACGCACGGGAAAGGAATGGGCGTTTAAGGAATGGAATGGAATTTTGTGGACTGGAATGGAATCTTATGCAAAAGAATGAAATAGAATAACTGAAATGGAATGGAATATTTCGTAATCAAATAGAATGTTAGCTATGAAGGGGAATGTAGATTAATAGAACCGAATTTTAATGAATGGTATTGAATGTTTTGTAACAGAATTGGAATGAAGTGTTGGAATGGAATGGAATGTTATGTTATGGAATGGAATGGAATGCTGTGAATTGCCATGGAAAGTGGTGGAAAGGAAGAGAACATTGGGGAAGAATTGGAAGGTCAAGGAATAGAATGGAATTTTGTGGATTGAAATGGAATCTTATGCAACAGAATGAAATAGAATGAATTGAAAAGGAATGCTGTGTAAAAGAATGGAAGGTTATGCTATGAAGGGGAATTTTGATGAATAGAATCGAATTTGAATGAATGGTATCGATGTTTTGTAGCCTAACGTCAATAATGTGTTTGGAATGAATTGTATGGAATGAAATGGAATGGAATGTTGTGAAATTGAAAGGAATTTTGGGAAAGGAATGGAAGGTTAAGGAATGGAATGGAATTTTTCGGATTGGAATGGTATCTTATGCAGCAGAATGAAATAGAATGAATTGGAAAGCAATGTTGGGTAATCGAAAGGAATTTTTTGCTATGAAGTTTAATGTTCATTAAGAGGACAAAATTTTAATGAATGGAATGGAATTTTATGCAACAGAATTTGAATAATGTGCTGGAATCGAGTTGTATGTTATGGAATGTTATGGAATGTATTGTAATGCAATGGAAAGTTATGGAATGGAACGGAGTGTTGTGGAATGCAATGGAATGTTAGGGAAAGCAATGAAATGATAAGCAATGGAATAGAATTTTGTGTATTGGAATGGAATTTTATGGAGTAAAATGAAATAGCCTGATGAAATTAAACAGAACGTTGTGTATTCGAATCGAATGTTATGTTATGAAGGGGAATGTTGATCAATAGAACAGAATTTTAATGAATGGTATTGATGGTTTTCTAAATGAATAGGAATAATGTGTTGCAATGGAATGGAATGTTATGGAATGGAACAGAACTTGGTGAAATTGAATGGAATATTATGGAATGGAATACAATGCTGTGCATTGCAATGCAATGTTGTGGAAAGGAATAGAATGTAGGGGTAAGGAATGGTAGGTTAAGGAATAGAATGGAATTTTATGGGTTGGAATGCAATCTTATGTAATAGAATGAAATAAAATAATCGAAATGGAATGGAATGTTGTGTAATCAAATGGAATGTTATGGTATCAAGTGGATTGTTTAGTCGAAAAGAACTTTAATGAATGTAATGTAATGTTAGTTACAGAACAGGAATAATGTGTTTGGCTGGAAACAAATGTTACGGAAAGGAATTGAATGTTGTGGAATTGAGTGGAATGTTAAGGAATGTAATGGAATTCTGTGGAATGCAATGGAATGTAGTGGAAAGGAATAGAGCATTGGGGAAAGGAATGGAAGTTTAAGGAGTGGAATGGAACTTTGTGAATTGCAATGGAATAGCATGCAGTAGAAGGAAAAAGAGTGTTTCAAATGGAATGGAATTTTGAGTAATCGCACAGAATGTTATGGTATGAAGGGGAATGTAGAATAATAGAACAGAATTTTAATGAATGGAATGGAATGTTATGAAAAAGAAGGGGAATAATGTGTTGGAAATGAATCAAATATTATGGAATGGAATGGAATGTTGTGGAACTGAATGGAATGTTCTGGAATGGGAGGGAATGAGTTGGAGTGAAATGGAATGTTTTGGAAAGGATTAGAATGTAGGGGAAATTAATGGAAGGTTAAGGAAAAGAATGGAATTTTGTGGATTGGAATGCAATCTTATGAAATAGAGTGAAATAAAATAATTGAAATGGAATTCAATATTGTGTAATCAAATGGAATGTTGTGATATGAAGGGGATTGTTGATTAGTACAAGAGAATTTTAATGAATGGGATGGAATGTTAGGTTACAGAACGGGAATAATGTGTTTGGCTGGAAACAAATGTTATGGAATGGAATAGAATGTTGTGGAATTGAATGGAATGTTAAGGAAAGTAATGGAGTACAAGGGAATGTAGTGGAAAGGAACAGAGCATTGGGGAAAGGAATGGAAGTTTAAGGAGTGAAATGGAACTTTGTGGATTACAATGGAATAGTATGCAGTAGAAGGAAAAAGAGTGTTTCAAATGGAATGGAATGTGTGTAATCAAACAGAATGTTATGGTATGAAGGGGAATGTTGAATAATAGAACAGAATTTTAATGAACGGAATGAAATGTTATGTAACAGAAGGGAAATAATGTGTTGGAAATGAGTCAAATATTATGGAATGGAATGGAATTTTGTGGAACTGAATGGAATGTTCTGGAATGGAAGGGAATGTGGTGGAATGCAATGGAATGTTGTGGAAAGGACGAGAATGTTGGGGAAAGGAATGGAAGGTTAAGGAATGGAAAAGAATTTTTTGGATTGGAATGGAATCTTATGCAACAGAATGAACTAAAATGTTTGAAATGGAAAGGAATGTTGAGTAATCGAATGATATTTTACGTATTGATGTGGAATGTTGATTTATAGAACCAAATTTAATGAATGGAATGGAATGTTATGCAACTCAATGGGAATAATGTTTTGGAATGGAGTTGAAGGTTATGGAATGGAATGTCATATTTTGGAATACAATGGAAAGTTATGGAATGGAACGGAATGTTGTGGAATGCAATGGAATGTTGGGGAAAGGAATGAAATGTTAAGGAATGGAATGGAATATTTTTGATTGGAATGGAATCTTATGCAGTAGAATGAAATTGAACAGAAGGTTGTGTATTCGAATGAAATGTCATGGTATGAAGGGGAATGTTGATCAATAGAACAGAATTTTAATGAATGATATTGATTGTTTTCTAAATGAATATGAATAATGTGTTGCAATGGAATGGAATGTTATGTAATGGAACAGAAAATGGTCGAAGTGAATGGAATATTATGGAATGGAATACAATGCTGTGGATTGCAATGGAATGTTGTGTAAAGGAATAGAATGTAGGGGAAAGGAATGGAAGGTTAAGGAATAGAATGGAATTTTGAGGATTGGAATGCAATATTTTGAAATAGAAAGAAATAAAATAATTGAAATGGAATGGAATGTTGTGTAATCAAAAGGAATGTTGTGGTATGAAGGGGTTTGTTGATTAGTGGAAGAGAATTTAAAAGAATGGAATGGAATGTTAGGTTACAGAACGGTAACAATGTATTTGGCTAGAAACAAATGTTATGGAATGGAATTGAATGTTGTGGAATTCAAAGGAAGGTGAAGGAATGGAATGGAATGCAATGGAAAGCAGTGGAAAGGAATAGAGCATTGGGGAAAGGAAAGGAAGTTTAAGGAGTGGAATGCAACTTTGTGGATTGGAATGGAATATTAAGGAAGGGGATATAATAGAATGTTGAAATGGACTGGAAAGTTGTATAATCGAATGGAATGTTATGGTATGAAGTGCAATGTTGATTAAAAGAACGGAATTTTGAATAATGGTATGGAATGTTTGTAAAAGAATGGGAATAATGTGTTGGAATGGAATCGAATGGAATGGAAAGAAATGGAATGCAGTGGAAAGGTATGGAATAGAATGGAATGCTTTGGAATGCAATGGGATGTTGTGGATAGGATTAGAATGTTATGGAATAAAGTGTTTGAATGGGATCGAATGTAATGGAATGAGATGGAATGTTTTGGAACGGAATGGACAGTTATGGAATGGAATGGAATTCTGTGGAATGCAATGGATTGTTGCAGAAAGAATAGAATGTTTTGTAATTAAGTGGAAAGTTATGGAATGGAATGCAATGCTGTGGATTTGAATGGAATGTTGGGGAAAAGTTACAAATGGAATGGAATTTTGTGGATTTGAATGAAATCTTATGCCGTAGAATGAAATAGAAGATTTAAATTGGAAACGGATGCTGTGAAATGGAATGGAATATTATGGTATGAATTGGAATTTTGATTTATAGAACTGAATATTAAAGAATGGAATGGAATGTTAGGTCAAAGAACGGGAATAATATGTGTGAATGGGATCAAAAGTTATAGAATGGAATGGAATGAGTTCGAATAGAATGCAATGTTATGGAATGGAATAGAATAATGTGGAATGCAATGGAATGTTGTGAGAGGAATACAATACTGGGAAAAGGAATGGAAGGTTAAGGAATGCAATGGAATTTTGTGGATTGGAAGGCAATCTTATGCAATAGAATGAAATAGAATGTTTCAAATGAAATGGAATGTTATGTAATCGAATGAAATGTTATGGTATGAAGGTGAATGTTGATTAATAGGACAGAATTTTAATGAATGGAATGTAATGTTATGTAACAGAAAGGGAATAATATGATGAATGAAATCAAATGTTATGGAATGTAATGGAATGTTATGGAACTGAATGAATGTTACGGAATGGAAGGGAATGCGGTGTAAATCAATGGGATGTTGTGGAACGGAATAGAATGTTGGAGAAAGAAATAGAGGTTAAGTATATAATGGAATTTTGTGGATTAGAATGGAATCTTATGCAAAAGAATGAAATAGAGTGAATTGGAAAGGAATGTTGTGTAATCGAATGGAAAGTTATGCTATGAAGGGGATTTTTGATTAATAGAACCGAATTTTAATGAACGGTATCAAATGTTTTGTAGCAGAACGAGAGTAATGTGTTGGGAATGAATTGTATGTAATGAAATGGAATGGAATGCAGGGAAAGGAATGGAAGTTGAAGGAATGGAATGGAATTTTTTGGATTGGAATGGAATCTTATGCATCACAATGAAATAGAATGAATTGGAAAGGAATGTTGCATAATCGAATTGAAAGTTATGCTGTTAAGTGGAATGTTCGTTAAGAGGACAAAATTTTAATGAGTGGAATGGAATGTTTCAACAGAACGGCAATAATGTGTTGGAATGAAATCGAATGTTATGGAATGGATGGAATGCTTTGGAATGCAATGGAATGTTGCGGAAAAGAACAGAATGTTGCTGAAAGGAATGAAATTTTAAGGAATGCAATATAATTATTTGGATTGGAATTGAATCTTATGCAATAGAATAAAATAGAATGATTGAAATGGAATGGAATGTTGTATAATCGAATTGAATGTGATGGTATGAAGTGCAATGTTGATTAATAGAACTGAATTTTGAAGAATGTTATGGAATGCTTTGTAAAGGAATTGGAACTATGTTTTGGAATGTAATCAAATGGAATGGAAAGGATTCGAATGTTTTGGAATGGAATGGAAGGTTGTGGAATTGAGTGGAATGTAACGGAATGGAATGGAATGCTATGGAATGCAATGGAATGTTCTGGATAGGAATAGAATGTGAGGGAAAGCAATGTAAGGTTAAGAAATGTAATGGAATTTCGTGTATTGGATTGAAATCTGATGCAATAAAATGAAATACAGTAGTTGAAATAGAATAGAATGCTGTATTTTAGATTGGAATGTTATGGTATGAAGTGAAATGTTGTTTGATTGGAATATGTGGACAGGAATGGAATGCTTTGGAATGCAATAGAATGTTGTGGAAAGCAACAGAAAGCTGTGGAAAGGAATTGACGTTGAAGGAATGGAAAGGAATTTTGTGGATTGGAAGGAATCTTATGTAATGGAATGAGATTCAATGTTTGCAATTGAAAGGGATGTTGTGTAATCAAATGGAATGTTATGGTATGAAGTGGAATGCACATTAATAGAACCGAGTTTCAAAGAATGGAATGGAATGTTACTTAACAGAAAGGGATTAATGTGTTTGAATGGAATCAATTTTATGCAATGGAATGGAAGATTTTGGAATTGAATGGAAAATTAAGGATTGGAATTGAGTGCTGTGGAATGCAGTGTCATGTTGTGGAAAGAAATAGAACTTTGTGGAAAGGAATGGAAGGTAAAGGAATGGAGTGGAATTTTGTGGGTTGGATTGGAATCATATGCAGTGGAATGAGATACAATGTTGGCAATTGAATGGGATGTTGTGTAATCGAATGAATGCTATGCTATGAAGTGGAATGTTGATTAATAGAAAGAATTTTAATGAATGGAATGGAATGTTAGGTAACAGAACTGGAATAATGTTTTGGAGAGGAATCGAATGTTATGGAATGTAATGGAAATTTGTGGTACTGAATTGAATGTTGTGGAATAGAATGGAATGATGTAGAATGCTTTTAATGTGGTGGAAAGGAATAGAATGTTGGGGAAAGGAATGGAATGGAATGCTGTGGAACGCACTGCCATGTTGTGGAAAGTAATAGAACGTTGGAGAAAGGAATGGGATGTTAAGGAATGGAATGGAATTTTGTGGATTGGAATGGAATACTGTGTAATAGGACGAAATAGATTGGTTGAAATGGAATGGTGTTCTGTGTAACCGAATGGAATATTATGGTATGAAATGGAATGTTAATAGAACAAATTTTACTGAATCAAGGGAATATTATGTAATAGTAGGGGAATAATGTCTTGGAATGGAATTGAATGCTAAGGAATGGAATGGAACGGAGGGGAACGGAATAGACAGTTTGAGAAAGAGAATGAAGGGTATGGAAAGGAATTGAAATTTTGTGGGCTGGAATGGAAACTTATGAAACATAATGAAGTACAATGTTAGAAATGGAATGGAATGTTGTTTATTGGAATAGAATTTTATGATATGAAGTTGAATGTAGATTAATAGAATCGAATTTTAATGAATGGAATGGAATGTTATGTAACAAAAGGGAATAATGTGTTCGAATGCAATGGAATGTTATGGAATGTAGTGCAATGTTGTGGAATTGAATGTAATGTGAAGGAATGGAATGGATGCTATGGAATGCAACGGAATGTAGTGTAAAGCAATAGAATGTTCGTAAAGGAATGGACGTTAAAGTAATGGAATGGAATTTTGTGAATAGGAATGGAATCTTATGGAATGGAATGAAATAGAATGTGTTAAATGGACAGGAATGTTGTATCATCGAATGGAATGTTATGGTATGACGTGCAATGTTGATTAATAGAACCGAATTTTGAAGAATGGTATGGAATGTTTTGTAAAAGAATGGGAATGATGTGTTGGAATGGATTAGAATGGAATGGAATGGAATTGAATGATTTGGAATGCAGTGGATTATTGTGGAATGCAATGGAATGTAGTGGAGAAAAGTAGAACTTTAGGGAAAGCAATGGGACTTTTAGGAGTGGAATGGAATTTCATTGATTCGAATGGAATCTTATGCAATAGAATGAAAAACAGCATTTCAAATTCAATAGAATGTTGTATATTCGATTGGAATTTTGTGGTATGAAGTAGAATGTTGCTTAATATAATTGAATTTTAATGAATGGAATGGAATATTATGTAACAGATCGAGAATAATGTTTTTGAAGGAAATCGAACGTTGTGGAACGGAGTGGATTGCTGTGGAATACAGTGTCATTTTGTGGAAAGGAATAGAACGTTGGGGAAAATAATGGATTTTTAAGGAATGCAATGGAATTTTGTGGGTTGGATTGGAATCTTATGCAATGGAAAGAGATACAATGTTTGCAACTGAATGTGATGTTGTGTAATCGAATGAATGCTATGCTATGAAGTGGAATGTTGATTAATAGAAAAGAATTTCAATGAATGGAATGTTAGGTAACAGAATTGCAATAATTTTTGGAATGGAAACGAATGTTATAGAATGTAATGGAGTGTTGTGTAGTTGAATGGAATGTTATGCAGCGGAATGGAATGATGTGAAATGCAATGGAAAGTAGTGGAAAGTAATAGAATGTTGGGGAAATGAATGGAATTGAATGCTGTCGAAGGCAATGGAATGTTGTTAAAAGGAAAAGAATGTTGGAGAAAGGAATGGAGGTTAAGTATGGAATGGCATTTTGTTGATCAGAACGGAATTTATGCAACAGAATGTAATAGAATGAACTGGAAAGGAATAATGTGTAATCGAATGGAAAGTGATGCTATAGAGCCCAATTTTGATTAATAGAACCGAATTTTAATGAATGGTATCGAATGTTTTGCAGCAGACGAGAATAATGTGTTGGGAATGAATTGTTTGTAATGGAAACGAAAGGACAGTTGTGGAATTGAATGGAATGTTTGGAAAGGAATGGAAGTTTAAGGAATGGAATGGAACTTTTTGGATTGGAATGGAATCTTACGCAACAGAAGGAAATAGAATGAATTGGAAAGGAATGTTGCATAATCGAATTGAAAGTTATGCTGTTAAGTGGAATGTTCGTTAAGAGGACAAAATTTTAATGAGTGGAATGGAATGTTTCAACAGAACGGCAATAATGTGTTGGAATGAAATCGAATGTTATGGAACCGAAAGGAGCACTTTGGAATGCAATGGAATGCTGCGGAACGGAACAGAATGTTGTTGAAAGGAATGAAATGTTAAGGAATGCAATGGAGTTATTTGGATTGGAATGAATCTTATGCAATAGAATAAAATAGAATGACTCAAATGGAATGGAATGTTCTGTAATCAAATGGAATGTTATGGTATGAAGTGGAATGTAGTTTAATAGACCCGAATTTTAATGAATGGAATGGAATATGAAGTTACAGAAAGGGAATAATGTGTTTCAACGTAAACAAATGTTATGGAATGGAATTGAATGTTGGGGAATTGCATAGAAATTTAAGGAATGGAATGGAATGCTGTAGAATGCAATGGAATATTGTGGAAAGGAATAGAACATTTCTGAAAGGAATTGAATGTTAAGGAATTTAATGGAATTTTGTAAATTGGAATGGAGTCCTACGCAATAGAATGAAAAATAGTGTTTGAAATGGAATGGAATGTTGTGTAATCGAGTATAATATTATGGTATAACGTGGAATGTTGATTAATAGAAGAGAATTTTAATGAAAGGAGTGGAATGTTGAGTAACAGAATGAGAATAATGTGTTGGCATGGAATTGAATGTTATGGAATGGAATGGAATGTAGTGGAATTTAATGGAATGTTATATACGGGAATGGAATGCTGTGGAATGCAATGGAGTGTTGTGGAAAGTTATAGAAATTTGGGGAAAAGAATAGAGGTTGAAGGAATGGAATGGAATTTTGTGGATTGGAATGGAATGTTATGCAATAGAATGAAATATTATGTTTTAAATGGAATGGAATGTTGTGTAATGGAATGGATGTTATGGTATGAAGTGTAATGTGAATTAACAGACACGAATTGTGAAGAATGGAATGGAATGTAAGGTAATAATCAGAATATCGTGTACGAAAGGAGTCGAATATTGTGGAATGGAAAGCTATGCTGTGGAATGGAATGGAATGCTGTGGAATGGAATAGAATTTTCAGGATAAGAATAGAGTGTTGGAACAGGAATGGAAGGTAAAGGCTTGGAATGGAATTTTGTGGATTAGAATGGAATCATATGGAAGGGGATGAAATTGAATGTTTGAAATTTACTGGAATGTTGTATAATCGAAGGGAATGTTATGTTATGAAATGCAGTGTTGATTAAAAGAGCGGAATTTTGAAGAATGGTATGAAATGTTTTGTATAGGAATGGGAATAATGTGTTGGAATGGAATCGAATGGAATGGAAAGAAATGGAATGCAGTCGAAATTATGGAATAGAATGGAATGCTTTGGAATGCAATGGGATGTTGCCGATAGGATTAGAATGTTATGGAATAAAGTGTTTGAATGGGATCGAAATTAATGGAATGAGATGGAATGTTTTGGAGAGGAATCGAAAGTTATGGAATGGAATGGAATTCTGTGGAATGCAATGGAATGTGGCAGAAAGGAATAGAATGTTATGTAATTAAGTGGAAAGTTATGGAATGGATTGCAATGCTGTGGATTTGAATGGAATGTTGGGGAAAGGTTACAAATGGAATGAAATTTTGTGGATTTGAATGAAATCTTATGCCGTAGAATGAAATAGAAGGTTTAAAATGGAAACGGATGCTGTGAAATGGAATGGAATATTATGGTATGAATTGGAATTTTGATTTATAGAACTGAATATTAAAGAATGGAATGGAAGGTTAGGTCAAAGAACGGGAATAATATGTTTGAATGGGATCAAAATTTATAGAATTGAATGGAATGAGTTCGAATAGAATGCAATGTTATGGAATGGAATAGAATAAGGTGGAATGCAATGGAATGTATTGGAAAAAGTAGACCGTTAGGGAAAGAAATGGGAGGCTAAGGAGTGGAATGGAATTTCGTGGATTGGAATGGAATCTTATGCACTAGAATGAAATAGAGTAATTGAAATAAAATAGAATGTAGTAAATTCGATTGGAATTTTGTGGTATGAAGTAGAATGTTGCTTCATAGAAGTGAATTTTAATGAATGCAATGGAATATTATGTAACTGATCGAAATAATGTTTTTGAAGGGACTCGAATGTTGTGGAATGGAATGCAGTGTTGTATAATGCTGTATCATGTTGTGGAATGGAATAGAACGATGGGAAAACGAATGGAAGTTTAAGGAATGAAATGGAATTTTGCGTTTGATTGGAATATCATGTAATGGAATGAGACACAAAGTTTGCAATTGAATGGGATGTTGTGTAACTGAATGAATGCTATGCTATGAAGTGGAATGTTGATTAAAAGAAAAGAACTTCAATGAATGGAATTTAATGGTAGGTAACAAAACGGCAATAATTTGATGGAATGGGATCGAATGTTATGGAATGTAATGGAGTGTTGTGGTATTGAATGGAATGTTATGCAATGGATGGAATAATGTTGAATGCAATGGAAAGTAGTGGAAAGTAATAGAATGTTGGGGAAAGGAATGGAATTGAATGCTGTCGAAGGCAAAGGAATGTTGTGAAAAGGAATAGAACGTTGGAGAAATGAATGGAAGTTAAGTATGGAATGAAATTTTGTGGATTAGAATGGAATATTATGCAACAGAATGAAATAGAATGAATTGGAAAGAATGTTGTGTAATTGAATGGAAAGTTATGCTATGAAGGGGAATTTTGATTAATAGAATCAAAGTGGAATGAATGGTCTCGAATGTTTTGTAGCAGAATGGGAATAATGAGGTGGGAATGAATTGTATGGAATGCAATGGATTGTTGTGGAATTGAATGGAATGCTGGGAAAGGAAAGGAATGGAATTTTTTGGATTGCAATGGAACTTATGCAAAAGAATGAAATAGAATGAAATGGAAAGGAATGTTGCATAATCGAATGGAATGCTATGCTGTGAAGTGGAATGTTCGTTAAGAGGACAAAATTTTAATGAATGGAATGGAATGTTTGCAACAGAATTGCAATAATGTATTGCAATGAATTGGAATGTTATGGAATGGAATGGAACGCTTTAGAATGCAATGGAATGTTGCAGATTGGAATAGAAGGTTGTTGAAAGGAATGAAATATTCAGGAATGCAATAGGATTATTTGAATTGGAATGGAATCTCATGCAGAAGAATAAAATAGAATGTTTGAAATGGAAAGGAATGTTGTGTTATCAAAGGGACTGTTATGGTATGAAGTGGAATGTAGAATAATAGAATCAAATTAAAATGAATGGAATGGAATATTAGGTTACAGAATTGGAATAATATGTTTCCATGGAAACAAATGTTATGGAATGGAATTGAATGTTGGGGTTTTGCATGGAAAAGTAAGGAATGGAATGGAATGCTATTGAATGCAATGGAATGTTGTGGAAAGGAATAGAACATTTCTGAACAGAATGGAAGGTTAAGGAATAGAATGGAATTTTGTAGATTGGAATGGGATCCTATGCAATAGAATGGAAAAGAGTGTTTGAAATCGAATGGAATGTTGTGTAATTGAATGTAATATTATGGGATAGAGTGGAATATTGATTAATAGAAAGAATTTTAATGAATGGAATGTAATGTTGAGTAACAGAACGAGAATAATGTTTGGGCATGGAATTGAATGTTATGGAATGGAATGGTATGGAGTGGAATTGAATAAAATGTTATGGATAGGAATGGAATGCTGTGAAATGCAAGGGAATGTTGTGGAAAGTAATAGAACGTTGGGGAAAGGCATGGAGGGAGAAAGAATGGAATGGAATTTTGTGGATTGGAATGGATGCTGTGCAACAGAATGAAATAGAATGTTTTAAATGGAATGGAATCTTTTGTAATGGAAAGGAATGTTACGGTATGAAGTGGAATGTTTATTAATAGACCCGAATGGTGAAGAATGGAATGAAATGTTAGGTAATTATCAGAAAAACTTGTTCGAATGGAGTGGAATGCTTTGGAATGGAACGCTACGTTGTCGAATGGAATGGAATGCTTTGGAATGGAATGCAATGTTGAGGGTAGGAATAGAGTGTGGGGACAGGAATGGAAGTTAAAGGAATGGATTGGAATTTGGTGGATTGTAATGGAATCTTATACAAAAGAATGAAATTCAGTATTTGAAATACAATAGAATGTTGTATATACGATTCGAATTTTGTGGTATGAAGTAGAATGTTGCTTCATAGAAGTGAATTTTAATGAATGCAATGGAATATTATGTAACAGATCGAGAATGTTTTTGAACGGAATCCAATGTTATGGAAAGAATGGAATGCTGTGGAATGCACTGTCATGTTGTGAAAAGGAATAGAACTTTGGGGAAAGGAATGGAATTTTAAAGAATGCAATGGAATTACGTGGGTATAATGGGAATCTTATGCAATGGAATGAGATACAATGTTTGCAATTGAATGGGATGATGTGCAATCGAATGAATTCTATGCTATGAATTGGAAGGATAATTAATAGAGAAGAATTTAAATGAATGGAATGGAATGTTATGTAACAGACCGGCAATAATTTGTTGGAATGGAATCGAATGTTATGGAAGGTAAAGGAATGTTGTGGAATTGAATGGAATGTTATGGAATGGAAAGATTTGAAATGCAATGGGAAGTAGTGGGAAGTAATAGAATGGTGGGGAAAGGAATGGAATTGAGTGCTGTTGAAGGCAAAGGAATGTTGTTAAAAGGAATAGAACGTTGGAGAAATGAATGGAGGATAAGTATGGAATGAAATTTTGTAGATTAGAATGAAATCTTATGCAACAGAATGAAATAGAATGAATTGGAAAGGAATGTTGTGTAATTGAATGGAAAGTTCAGCTAGAAAGGGAATTTTGATTAATAGAACCGAATTTGAATGAATGGAATCGAATGTTTTGTAGCAGAACGGGAATAATGTGTTGGGAATGAATTATATGGAATGGAATGGAATGGAATGTTGTGGAATTGAATGGAATGTTGGGAAAGCAATGGAAGTTTAAGGAATGGAATGGAATTCTTTGGATTGGAATGGAATCTTATGCAACAGAATGAAATAGAATGAATTGGAAAGAATGTTGCATAATCGAATGGAATGCTATGCTATGAAGTGGAATGTTCATTAATAGGACAAAATTTTAATGAACGGAATGGAATGTTATGCAACAGAGTGGGAATAATGTGTTGGAATTGAATGGAATTTTATGGAATGGAAAGGAATATTTTGGAATGAAATGGAGAGCTTTGGAATGGAATGAAACGCTGTGGAATGTATTGGAATGTTGTGGAAAGAAATAGACAGTGGGAAAGGAATGGAAGTTAAAGGGGTGGAATGGAATGTTGTGTGTTAGAATGGAATGTTATGGAATGGAATGAAATAGAATGTTTGAAATGGACTGCAATGTTGTATAATAGAATGGAATATTATGGTATGAAGTTCAATCTTGATTAACAGAACAGAATTTTGAAGAATGGAATGGAATGCTTTGTAAAAAAATGGGAAAAATTTGTAGGAATGGAATCGAATGGAATGGAAAGGAATGGAATGTTTTGGAATGGAATAGAATGTTGTGGAATTGAATGGAATGTTGCAGAATGGAATGGAATATTGTGGAATGCAATGGAATGTAGTGGAAAAGGAGAACGTTAGGGAAAGCAATGGGAGGCTAAGGAGTGGAATGGTTTTTCGTGGATTGGAATGGAATCTTATGCAGTAGAATGAAATACAGTAATTGAAATACAATA
>JAVSCE010003405.1:0-62283 GCA_032199065.1 Smutsia gigantea | reverse complement strand
TGGCAGGGCAGACTTGCATGAGCTTTGCCTTTTAAAGAAGAGAAGCTCTCTTTGTGGGGACCTGAAGAGAGGGAGAAATGACAGATAACATTTTGCAATACTAGTTGTATTTGATCTTTGTATGATACGTGCTTGTGAAAAATTTAGAAAAATTCAGAAACAAGAAAAAATAGCCCTCACACGAACACCTACCCCTCAGAGACAAGATCTGGATGAGCATTCTTCCCAAAATCCTTTTGTGTACATTTGCCCACAGACTTTTTTTCATGGAAGTAAGGTTATATTATACATGTTATTCTGTATATGTATTTCTAACATTCAACAATAGAACATAGATCTTTCCCTGGGCAGTAAATATCAATCTGCATTTATTTTTTAATCAGTTGCATTATATTCTGAAGTACAACTTCACAATAAGTTGTGGAACCACTCCCTGTCGATGGGCATTAGAGTTATTTAAACGTGTCCTTAGGTTTGTCATAGCATGTGGTGATAGCCTTTGCACGGCCATCTTTGCCTCGTTGTACAAGCATATCCTTAGACAAGAATTCCTGGGGGGATGGCTGAGTCAGAGACATGCTCCTCTGAAGGCTGGAGATGGAGTGCCAAACTGTGTCCCAGGTGTACAAGGAGGCTGGTTTCCACACCCCCTCCTGGACACTGGGATTGAGAGGCAATGCCTGGAGGGGGTTAGTGAAAGGCCGAAGAGCTTAAACCTAGTGGTTTTGATCTTTTCGGAAAAGGAGGAGGTGAGCTCATCTTTGGAGAATGAGGTGGGCTGAGTAGGGGAGGAATAGCGAGTAAGGATCCAGTTGGCAGGACTTGATGGAGGCCAAATCCATACCACCCTCTGGCACACACCGCTGCGCACGCTGGCTTCCCTAGGTGCTGACCCTGGGGGCGGACCTGGGGGACGTGGGGAGTGCAAAGGCTTAGTGGGGGAAAGCAGTGGGAGAGGGGTAAGTAAGTGAGCCTGGGATCATGCAGCTGGAGCAGCAGTAAGCTTTATGCCCCTCACTGGAGCGCAGGTGGGCAAGCTGAGCTGCAGCCAAGGTGAAGATGAGACCTATAGGCTCCAGGTCGAGGGGCCCCAAGGTCTAGAGAACCAATAGGCTTGTAACATAAATGCCACCTCCCTTAAAGCTGATGGTAGGAAACAGGATGAAGAAGTGGTTCCCTCCAGGTGATGTGCTTATCCAGAGCATCATTCCCTGAAGAAGGTGCACCTCGGAATACCAGTTCCATGGGGTTTTATAGAACTTTTCTTTTTTCAAGAATAGCAGGAAATTCTATGGCCAAATAAGTTTGACAAACATAGAATTAAACACAGATTAGAACGAGCTTCTTTTTTCATGGGCCTTGTCAGAATTTTCACTATGTTAGTGTGAATTTCTAAGATGTGATAAGAGTATGCAGCGTTTTCCAGACTTAGTTCATCAAAGAACCTTTTCTCACAAAGAATATCTTAGAACTAGCGCTCCGTAAGAGGTGTTTTGAAAACTGGATTCTTGAACGTTGGAAACTGGTCCTGAGAATGACAGCATTGGGAAAGGACAATGAATGAGCAGCAATTCTAGTAGGACAGAAATGTAACCCCAATAATAATGGCTGTTATGACCATTTATCAGTTATTGACTCTGTGCCAGGTGCTCTTCATGAACTGTCTCATTGAATTTTCCCAGCAGCTCTGGGAAGTAGATGATAATCCTGCTATTTTGAACATGAAGCATAGGGAAGGGAAGGAGTCCCATGGGAGAGAGTGTGGACCTCCGTGGTGATGAGCAGGGAGGGTGAGGGGATTGAAGGCCCATAAGTGACATTAGAGATCAAGAAGCTGGTGATTCCCCCTCCCCCATTCCCACCCATTTCGGGGTTCAGGAATGGAGGAGTTAATGTCCACACACAGGAGACCCCGGTGTGTGCAACGGGAGGATATACTGAGGGAATAGCTGGGCTTTGCTTTTCTCACCCCTTGAGGGGTGTTTAGAAATGGGGTGGACACGTGGAGTTATCCCCACGACCAGGAATTGCTGCTGGCCTTTAGTGGGCCAGAACGCCAAGTGTCTGTTGCTATGGCTATATCCTGTCTGATGAAGAGCTGTCCACCCAAATGTCTAGTGCCCCAATCAGAAATGCACGGGGAAGAAAGGGGAGGAAAGTTCTTTAGGGTAAAGTGGGCTTAGGATGCAGGGGGAGTTTACCCTCAACCTGTGTGGTTACTAGGAACATGGAGAAGGCAGCAGATGGGTGGCTGTGGGCTGGCTGGGAGGATTCCAGCAGGTCACAGTGGGAGAGGAAAAGCCTGTCCCAGGCATTGAATGCAGATTATAGGAATGAGGAGCAGAAAGGAGGTGAGTTAGCATGACACCTTGTTTGGCAGGAAAACCTGAAAGGGAAGGACCAGATTCATTAGAGCAGAGAGGGGAGGTGGTGCAGACAGAGTCCCTGGGGATTATCACTGTGTTCACACAGAAGAAGCCTGTGGGGAGGTTCTAATGAAAACAATTCTGCAACCTTAATTATATCGTTCTCCCGCCTTAAACTATAAGTTCCTCTGCAACTTTAAATATAGCATTGGCTTCCCAGAAGACTCCGAAATCTTTACTTTTTACTGACCCAACTGGCTGTTTTGAAAACCCACTCTGTGAACTCCTTGGAACATAATCATCAAAATATGTTCCTTGAAGTTCCCAAAGAAAGACCTTTTATTCAGTCCTCGAATCTCTCCCACTTGCTGACTCTGGTGGAAGATTGCTGTCCCAGAAAGGCTAAAGAGTGAATTAACTCCACGTTTTTGGTCAACCAAAAGAAAGCTGGTGTCAGTGACCACAGCTGAGTTAGCAGCTGGTTAACAAGTCCGGGCACTTTTCCACCTCCAGAGGGAGAAATGAACCAAGCTCAATCCCACAGAGTCAGCAGGCATGCCTAGCAATGTGCCAACATGCACACACAACATGCACACACCGTCTGTCACACTTTCTGCGTGGCTCTGTGGGAGCAGAGACCTAAAGAAAAAAAGGAGCTCCTCTGTGGCTGTCCCTCTGTATTTGAGTTGGATGTTATGATCTTAGGTATGGGAGCGACAGAGGCTCTTTGAAATCTTCAGCAGCTGCTACTTCTTTGGGAGTCTGAGCTTGCCACCCTGGCCTTTGAAGGCTATTTGACTTCTTTTCTTTTAAGCACGCTGCCTACCAGTTTGCGTAGAGACCACCAGATGAAGAGGGGGGCCTGGCTGAGCCTTTGCTAGGTCATTTGTGGGCCTGGCTTCCTTATTACAGGGACCAGGATGCTTCCTCCTGACAGCTCCAATCCTGTGGGGCTCTGGAGCAGGGGAGGAGGAAGCTGGCCATAGAGTCTTGGGTGTCTGCCTCCTGGAGCAGTGTGCTGTCCTGAGCGTGTCTGGGAAATGGGCCCCCCGAAGACATAGGTCCGGGCATTACCGTATCTCCTCCAGTGCCCTTTCCTACCCACCCCTTCCTGTGACAGTAGCCTTTCACCAGGAATCAACCAGTTGAAAAAAAGAAGGAAAAAGAGAGAGAGAAGGCAACAGAGGCTCTGTCTGCCTTCTCTTCAGACACCTGTGGCCCATAAGATGGTGACTTCCTCAACCATTCCAAACACTTGGCAACCCATAATGGTTGACATTCAGGTACCCCTCAATTTTCGGCATGTCAGAAGTCCTCAGTTTCACAGATAACTTAGGAATGAAGAACCAAGGCCTTATTTTTGAGGCCCTAAAAATGCCAGTGGAACTCCAAGCTAATTATCTGGGACACCAATGGAAAAAAAATAACCTTCTCTCCAAAAAATGAGAGGCTTTTAGCTTTAGGAGAGAAATTTCATATGCCTTGCTCTGGTTCTGAGAAACAGAGGGGAAGCAGATTCCAAATTTTGCTGCATGCCTCCTTCATTCCTTGTTGATTCAAACATTGTCCCCTGTATGTTAATTTTCAGTCTCTGCTGCTTTAAGCCTTTGCATCCTCAATGTATCAGCACCCCCAACACTCCCTAGCCAGGGAAAATTCTAAGAATAAACTGCGTTTAAATCATATTTTAAGTCATTAATCTTTATTTTTTAATAGAAAAGAGCTCTTAGTTAAAACAGCAGAAGTCAATTAACTAAGGAGGCAGGCCTTCTCAAAGGGTCCATTAACCCATGTTTGTTGAACACCCACTGTGATCAGCCCTGCCTGTGCTGCAAGAGGCTGAGGGAAGATTTGTAGACCTCAAGGACATGGCAAAGTGCTGGAAGGTTTGTAAACAGACATGTAAACAGATGTCAGGCCTGGATGAAAAAGGCTTCTCCCAGCTCTGCGGCCTGTCTAGCTGGGTGTGTACAACACTGCAAGCAATCTATGTGAGTGTCTGGATCATGCTTCAGATCCCTGGACATATAGGAACCGCTAACTAATCTCTCAGAGCCTTTGCAATACGGCAGGTGGGCTCTGTGACTTTTAAGTCTGCCTTCCCACTCCCTGTCTCTGAAAATACTTTAGCAAGCTGGCTGGGTCGACACCAAGCCAGATGGCTACAGAGGGCGTGAGGATAGGCAGGCATGGGAGATGGGGAGGGGGAGGAAAAGTCTTTGCCTGTCTCTGTCTGCCCCCCAGTGCCGTGGTGGGGAGGGTGGGGGCGGAGGGCAGATTCCTGTCTAATCAATCATCCTCTAATCAGTCATGGCCTCTGTCCTCAAACCAAGTTTTTCTCAGTTCTTTGTCTATTCCTTCCTCCAGTCTCTCCCTGGAACAGTCTTTGTGTAATGTGAGTTGAGCATAATGAGCCTGTGCTTGCAAAGGGCTTGGCTTATAAAAGCCTCACAAATGCTCTGTGTTATGTTCTCATTGAAATGAACAGGCTGAAGTGGAGACTTGCTGTAGCATTCCAGACACAGGTAAATTAGGGGTCCCCAAGGTCCCTGGCTCGGTGCCGGTGGAGAGAAAGTCCAAAGGATTAGAAAGGAGACGACCTCTTTGGGGTTTGGGGAAGGCCATGAGTCACGGACCTAGGATGTCAGCAAAGGGAGCAGCGCCAAACACTTGTGAACCCCCTTGTCTAGAGAGAGCTGAGATCTGCTCTGGCAACTGTCGTTTCCCTTCCCATGGGCTGCTCCGCAAAGGACCGGAAGGGGCTTCATTTAATTCCCACTTGCTAATGACCGCCAGTTCTGAGGGGGCTGTCAATGAGAGTGAAGTTAACCACAAAGCTGTGTGCTTTTTGAGGGGTGGTTTGGCTGACGGTCGATGTCAGCCTCGCTTGATTTAAGCCTTCCCCGATTCCCTGCAAAGGCTGTAAACAGTGAAGTGATGAAATTGGCCCAGGAGCCAGAACAGGGAGGAGGCCTGGTCACAAGGGAGGGCAGAGAAGCCCCATCAAGAGGTGCAGAGGAATGAGAAACAAGGGCAGGAAGTTCTAGAAGGCGTTTCTGCTGCAGTGGAAGGCATACCTCCCGGTGGGGCCCGAAGCCACAGAAATATGGCAGCTGGCAGGCAGCGTGGTTCCGGCTATGATGGGGGGCGGGGAGAGGGCATGGCTGGTTAGTCAGGGTAGGGTTTTGGTCACACAGCGCAGAAGGACCAGGGAAGCCCAGCCTGCCTCGCCCACGGCATTAGTACGGGAACCCGATGGTAATCCTAGGACCCATCCAGGCAAAGCTATCCTCTCAACTGCCGGCCGACTGATGACAGGAGAGCAGCCTAGGCTGCAAAGCAGGGCCGACCTCTCAGGGTACTAGGGAGGGATCAGCGGTCCGGGGACCGGGAGCTCCGTCAGAGGCCGCCCCGAGCCTGCGCTGCGGACGGGGTCTCACCCAGCGCTCAGGAGGCTTTGCCACTAGGGGGCTCTGTGACTTCGGTCATGCCGTAAATGTTGGCCCCCTCCACCCCCAACTCCTTACCCCATCTATAAAATTCAGAGAATTTCTCACCCCATCTATCCCTGCAGCTGGTTGTAAGGATCAATCGGTTAACGGATGTGCCCGGGTGTCCTCACTTCCCTGCAGTTACCACAGAACCTCTGAGGTGGGGTGCGGACGGGGGTCTCCTGACCAAGTTCCCAGTGATCCCGTGGGTAGACGCAGACCCACTACGGGAAAACAATACAAAATCATCCAAAGGTTCATTCGAAACTGTGTTTGCTGAGCATCCCTCTGTGCCAACCTACTACGGTCTTTGGACAGAGAGGACAAGACAGACACATCCCCCAGCCTCAGATCTTCACCAGCGGGGAGGAGAGCTATCGAATAGTGAAAGGGACCGTGCACCCTACACAAGGAAAATGCAGCGCATGCGCAGGTGTATATAACAAGGGACGTACGCCAGCCAAAGGCTGCCGGAAGTGACGTGTAAGCCGAACCCCGGAGGGCAGGCAGAGGGCGCTCATGGCGATGATGGCAGCCTCTTTAATCTGGGGTCACCCGTGGGCCCTCCCCCACTGAGCCCGCTCGGCCTGCCTTCACTCACCCAGGGCTCCTTGCCCCCCTGCCCCTTGGCTCCCTTGCGGATCGCGTGGTCACGATGGCCCAGCATTTAGGAAATGAGGAGGCAGGGGCTGTTGGGGCTGCCCCTGGGCCACGGCCAGAGCCCCTGAGGCCCCAGCACACGCCCAGCCCCAGCCCCCTTCGTTTCTTGCAGCTCACCCCGTAGTTGCAGAAGCGGGGTTTCTTAGCATTTACAGAACGTTGCTCCTTCATCGGAGGAGGTGGGAGTAACGGTAGAAACATTTCTGACTTTAGATCCCAGCTTCACTGCGGATTGTGTGTGCTGTTAAGCAACAGTCTTAAATTCTCTGAACCGCAGGCTCCTTGTCCGTGAAAGTGATAGTTTAGACTGTGAAGTCATTAGGTTGTTGTGAAGGCTGCCCTGAGACAAGATCCCGCCCTTCAACACGTTGAAAAATGGAACAGATTAAAACAGAGCTTCTACGTCTAGTGTTACTGGCTTAACATATTCTTGGACTATAAAGTTGGGCTACTAGATAAATACAAGCAAACTGCTAAATGCATAGCTGAAGTTGAAAGAAAACAGGAAATTCCAAGGACCAGGCCAAAAAGAAAAAGGTTCGAATTAAGAGCTGAAATTGAATGGGTCAACCAATACAGAGGCTGGATGTTAGGAACCTCGTCTTGGGTGCAGGAGGAGACAAGGCTGTGAGCAACACAAGAGGGCAGCTGGGCCAAAGACCCCCAGCCGAAGGCCCCTACCCGGAAGTCTAGGAATCTGGGGGAACATCCAGAAGGATGAAGAAATACATTGTTTAGGTCTTATTTTGAGAGCACAGGATCCCAGTGAACAAGCACCAGCTCTGCCGTCTGACATGTGACCTGCTCCACTGTGTTCCCTTCCACGCTCCGGCAGGTCCTGGTGAGGCAGAGGTCTGTGACCATCCCGTTTCCTTCCTCCTCTCTGCAGCTCCCAGATGGGCTGGGGACAGAGCCTTGGTGAGGAGTGGGCTGGGGCCACCTTTCCCCCCCTCCCTACCAGCCCTGGAGGAGAGGACTTCTGCTTCAGTTACCATAGGTCAGGGAATAGAAGGGTACTGAGCCAAATCGAGCAACCAGCTCTTATTTCTTCTTAGTCCTTCCCAGGGGTTTTGAGCCAGGTGCAGGTAGAGTAGGCAGGGAGCTTGTGGGAGGTCATGAACTCTTACCCAGAGGTGTTGAGACATGTCACTTCCTCAGCCTCTTGATTCTTACCTCCACCCCCTTCCCTTTTCTCTGCATACTGTCAGGTCACCTGGAGCTCACATGGGCTGACCTGGACTCGGGGCAGGGAGGGGGGTGGGCAGGGTTGTGGGGACTGTAAATGAACGGGGCAACTGGAGGGGGTGGGTGTGGCTCAAGGCCTGACAGCACTGGCTCCATCACAGCCAGGTCGGCCGCCAGCGACAAAGATGCGTTGTGTGTTACAGAAGAGGAGCTGGCTGGTGACGAGGAGGACATGCCGACCTTCCCGTGCACACAGGAGGGTAAGAACTCGGGGAGCTGCCCCTTCATCTCCTGCTTCCCATCCCCGGGCTGATAACTTATCTCTATATGGTTTCAAAATGCTGGCTGTCCTTTCCCCACACACCACCTGAAAGGGTGGAGATGCATGGGTCTGCAGTACAGATGGAGTCCAAGTTTGATACAAGTGACATCTGTCTCCAGGGCTCCTCCTGAGGCCATTCAGCGGCCTCTGCCCTCTCCTCCAGGGCCTGTCTGCTGGCTGGCCCAGACCTGTCCCCTTTATCACATCACATGCGACCCAAGTGGCTCATCCTTATCAGACCCCCAGGACCCAGCTTGGCATCTGGTTAATCAGAGAAACCAATGCCACTTGGAGTAGGGCTTCTTAATGGGTTTCAGTTTAGATTAGAGCAGCTGTTCTCAGCCTTGGCTGTACATTGTAACCATTCAGGGATGCCTGCATCCTACCCTCAGAACTTCTGATTTCCTTTGGTCTGGAGTATGAATGGGGCATCAGAATTTTTAAACATTCCTGGTGATCATAACATGAAGCTGCAGTTGAATTCACCTTAGAAATCTCACAACTGGGGATATGACTCCATTTCCATGGGTCCTGGGCCACCTGCTGGCATAGCCAGCAACACCTGCTTCCTCCTTCCTCCAGACCAGAGGCCCAACAGGGGGACTAGAACCCTTGACTTGATTTCTAAGGAGACTTGTTGGTTACTTGGAATGTTTGGGGACTGACAACCAACCTTCTGGTTTGCATGGGACTGAGGAGTTCCCCAGGATGTGTGACTTTCAGTTTTAAAACTGAGATGGTCCTGGCAACCCATCCATCCTGCTTTGCATACTGAGACGCTCCCATAACACGAGACTTTTGGTGCCAAGGCCCAGAAAGTCCTAGGCAAACTGGGACCCCTTGGTCACCCCAGGGTGAAACAGGGTTGGCTGCCCGGTGTTGTAGATTGTCAGCAAGGCCAATGCATTGGGAAACAGTGTTTCCCCTCCACATGGGCTGAATGATGATGCCGTGGGCAGAGAATGAAGGTGGCGATGGGTTGTTCTTTGAAGACCCTGAATCTAGTTGCTTCTAAATGCTCCAGGACCTAGGGAAAAGGCAGCAGGATGGGTACAGAGGAGGATGGAGAACAATTCCCTTTCTGAGGCTGGTTCCAAATGTGATGAGGCAGCTCAGAGCAGGAGCATGAACCTGACCCTTCAGTCTCAGCCTCAGCCCCTGCCTCCTTCTGTCCCTCAATAGGCCGGCCGGGGCTGCGCTGCAGCCGCTGCCAGAAGAACCTGTCTTTGCACACATCCGTGCGGATTCTCTACCTCTTCCTGGTCCTGCTCCTGGTGGTTGTGGCTGTGCTGGCCTCTCTGGGTGAGTGCAGGCTCCCAGCAGCCTCTGGCCAGTCCACGGCTTCCCTCCCTGGCTGCGGGGGAGTTTCTGATCAGGGAGTTCTGATTAGCTGATTTCCCAGCACCAACACCTCCTATGAAGACAAATACAGATCTCTGCATCTCAGAGCCCAGAAATAGCCTCTCTCCGTCTAGGGAATCTTAATGCTACGTTCAAACAGCAGAGACTGGCTCCTAATTCCTGGTCAGTCCTCAGCTAAGCAGCCGTGAGTGAGGCCATTCCCCTCTCCGGACCTGCTTTCCTATTGGTAAAATGAGAGGATAGAACCAGGTCGGTGGTTCTGTTTCCACTTCACGTCAGTATCACTTGGGAGCCTTAAAAATACCCATGCCCGGGCCCCACCTCAGACAAATGGAGTTAATTCAGCATCTTTAAGCTCCCCACATGATTCTGTTATGATCCACAGTTGGGATCGCTGGGAAGGGTGATTTCCAAGTCCCTTCCCGGGTCTTTGTGTTTCTCACAGTAAAGTTGGCTGCCTACCTGCATCAAGGTTGTCCCCCAGGATTTGCCACAAAGCCGATGCCCGAGTGTCACCCAGGCCCACTCAATCAGAGCCTTGCAGGTGAGGCCTGGGGCCTGAGGTTTGGTGGGTCTCATGCACACCACAATTTGTGTGCCTACGGTGGCTCACCCAGGTGATGGCAGGTAACTTCTGCCTTGTGGATGCTAATGGTTTGTGGCAAATTGATGAACACAAATCTGACAGCTGGTCACCATAATCCCATTCCATTCTTAGCTTCAGATTTTAAGTTTCCCTTCTTTACCACTTTATCTGGTTAGAGATACTCAGTAACTGGCTTTCTTGGGCTTGAAGGCAAGAAGCCAGCATATTAATGATTTGAGTAGACATTCTAGTCATCTTCCAGTAATCCTGAAGGTGGTAATTAATCCAACAGAAGCCAAGTGCCTACTGTGGGCCAGGTTGTGGGAACACTGAAATGCGTCTGTTACATTTCACCATCAAAGGGAGTGGTTCTCCATCTCGTCTGCACATTAGAATCCCTCAGAGAGCATTGACACATACCAGTGCCAGAGCCCCTGGCTCCAGATGAGTGAAATCACCATCTCTGGGTAGGACCCAGGCCTTAATGGTTTATAGGAGCTCCTTAACGGTTTACAGGACTCCGATGTGCAACCAGGTTGGAGGACCGTGGATTTCAAGAACTTTCCACGCCCGTCCTTGAGCTCCGCCTCCCTCTGCTATATCACTGCACAGGGCTTGGCCTTTCGGAAAGTGGCCAAAATTCTGGCCCAGGGGAGGGAGGAGCTGCAGCCCCATGAATGAGGCAGCAAACGAGCTGCTGGGGAACTTCTGAAGGTTCCTGGTGCACCCTTTCAGGGCCTCAGCTCCCAGCACCCGTGGGAGTATCAGTAGAGCTCCAATAGCCACAGATCTGAGCCCAGAGAAGAGCATAGGCAGCAGGATGCCTCAGAGGGGACAGACAGCTATCAGGCACCCAGCATGTGCCAGGCACTATCGCCTACGTGATATCAGTGGCTTGTCTCAACACTCCCCAAAATGGTAGGCTGACCCCTTTCCACATATGAGGAAGAAGACCTGGGAACGTGAACTGATTTGTCCCAAGATCCAGAGACAATGGGCAGAGGATCAGAAGACTTGGGGGTGAGGAATGTGTTGAGGAATCAAGGGAGAACTCTAGGGTGTCCTTTTTTGTTTCCACCTCCAGCCTGGAATCGCAAGTCCCTAGGACAGTGCTGGCAGACGTTATGTACTGGTTGGTAGGCCTCAATCATATCTGTTGAATGAATGACTAAATAGGTGAATTTATATGTGAATAGTCCTAGTCAATGCTTTGTGATCAGGACTGTGGCCAAAGTCCAGAGGGTTAATCAGTCTTCCTCTCAGTGTGCATGAAAACCCACTATATTCATATAATCTGTTTTTTTTTTTTTGCATGCATGCATGCATACTGTAGACCAAGAGCTGTACTAGGCCCTGGGCTTGCATTGCTTAATAAAACACAGGCTTTGTCTTTATGGAGTTTATAATCTAGAGCAGAGTTTGGGAAACTTTTTCTGTAAAGAGCTAGATAGTAAATATTTTAGGATTTGTGGGCCACATATGGTCTTTGTCAAAACCACTCTGTCATCACAGAGCAAAAGAGGCTAGAGGCAGTGTGTAGATGAATGTGAATGGCTGTGATCCAATAATACTGACATTGGGCTGGATTTAGCCTGTGGGTCTAATTTTCCAACCCCTGGTCTCCAGCAGTAATCTGTGAACTTTTTTGACTGTGCCTCCCATCAGTAAAAAATTGATCTAAAATGTGTATAAAAAGTTAGATGGATTGATGGCTGGATAAAAAGATAAAATGAACAGATGTGCAATAAAGTTAAGTACAGCAAAATGTCAATTATAGAATCTAGGCAGTAGGAACATGGCTTTTCACTGTACAAATCTTTTGATTATTCTATTTGAAAATTTCTGTAATTAAATGTTGTAAAAGAAAAAATTGATAAGCTCATACCTGCAAAATATCCCTATTTATTTATAAATTATACATATGTACTCTTTTCTATATAGTATACATTATAAAACAATTTTGAAAGGATGAGAAAGCATAAAGTCTTAAAAGTAAGGAAAACAGCCAAACAAATTAATATGGAATTACAAATTCATAAAATACAGAATGAAGAAATTAGCTGGGTAAATTATGAGTGATCCCCTGGCTATTGGCTTGAAGGTAGATTTTGTGAGGCATTAGAACAGGAATCAAAGCATTCAATCTCTCTGCACCTCTGTTCCTGCATCTATTCAAGAGATCTTGATTGGTAGGAGGCTCCAATGGAACAGTGAATACCCTAAAAAGTGCCAGTCTAATGTAATGGCATATGGTTATTCCTAGGATCTCTCAACATGTCATTTATTAAATTAAATCACACTTAAATAAATCATCAATTGTGACACTAATTAAATCTCAACAGCTCTGAGATGTACAATGTTAATTAAAACCCAGAGATTTTTAAAAATGGAATCATTGAATTTTGGAGCTGATAAGAACCTTAGAAGTCATCTAGCATCATACTTTATAATTCAGTTGAGCTTCAGAAAGATTAACTGACTTGCTCAAAGTCACCCAACAAATTTGAGGCAAATCTGGGCTAGAAGTTGTATTATCAAACTCTCTTGGCAGGGCTAATTACGTCCCCCCACACTTTCATAGGGAAACATCTTTACCTACCGTCCAATCCATGACGTTCTCTCACCCAGGCCTAGATAGGCACTGCTGGAGAAAGCCAGGGATCCTGCCACTGCCCAGATGTGCTCTAACCACTGGCCAACACTCGCCCCTTAGTAGGGTACCTTTTCGATGGAGCAATTTGGCAACATGTATCAAGGACTTCCAGAATGTTAATACCTATTGACCCATTAATTCTACTTTTAGCAACTTATCCTGAGAGGATAACTTTTTACACACAACCATCATATACGAGGATTATTTCTAGGACCAGGTGTTACTCATATTTACATATCAAGTGTCATTTGCAGGCTCAGAAGGGGTGGTGCCTTAAATGTTCCTAACACTAGGGGATTTTTACATAATTGCTGAATCATTATATGCAGAATATGATGCACATATTAAAAGTAATGATTTTAAAGCAGTTTAATCCTCAGTGAGAAACTGTCCGTGATACCATACCAATAAAGCAAAATAACATAGATGAGACATTCAGAACACTCCAATTTGCTGTGGCTGTTTTGTGAAGGACCGTATTATCTATGTAGCTATAGAATGGTTGTGGAGATAAATAAGATTATATAAGACACATGAAGATGCTGATGGCGGTTCTCTCTCAGTGTCAGTACTTAGAATAATTTTTATTTTCTTTTCATATATATATTTTTAATTTCCCCTATTCTCTCCTGTGGTCAGGCCCTAATTCCAAAGTCTGTTTGAGGGGATTTTATATACATATGTAATATATACACATATACCTATATATAATCGTACGTATTATACATATACACATATGTATACATACATATATATATATGTATATACATATATATATATATATACGTAAGGGTGATATCTGTCTATATTTATAGATAGATTTAAATAAATATTTTTAAGGGATTTGTGGCAAACTCTGGTCCTAAGAAGCATCTTCCCTTGCTACCACAGAGAAGCCCCACAGAGAGTGAATGGTTTTGGTTGTAGAGGGGCTGATAAAATACCTTCTTAACATACGACTGCTGTTTCTTTGCGCTAAGACCCTGCCCCCGCTTCTCATCTGTATGTCCCCTCCAGTTTTCAGGAGAGTGGACTCTCTCTCGGAAGATATGTCCCTGGCCCAGGCCATTTATGACAAGAAGCTTATGTCTATACAGGAAAATCTCCAAGGGCTGGGTAAGTATCCAGGGTCCAGATGCACTAATGTCTATGATAGAAGACCATGATCAGTTGGGGTGGGGTGAGGGCCTCCCCCATTTCATGGTACCCAGAGCAGGGCAGCTTTCACCAACCTTCTAGGCATAATGGAAGGACATCCATGGCTCCCTGCTTCCTGTCCAGCTGGGGAACCATCTGTTCAAACAGGGTTGCTACCCTGGGGTACACCCAGGACTGGGACCTGGCTTCAGTGTGCAGGACAGTTCTAGCCAGAGCCTACAGGTAGAGAAAGAAGCCAAAGACAGTCCCTTCCCCAAATGCCCTCACCTGCCTGAAATGATTTTTTAAGACCTTCCAAAGCCTCTTGACAATCAGTCTTTCCTTCATTACTGCCTGTAAGTGTGCACGATTCATGATGCTGTCTCTCCTGCTCTCCTCACAGCCATTCTCGTTCTCATCTCTCATGTTTTAATGTGGAGGCCTAACAGAAGGGTGGTCTGTTCTGCTGGAAAGAGAAAGTTCTGTTCTGCTGCCAAGTAGCTGAGTGATATTTGGCAGACCACTTCTCTGTGCCTCAGTTCTCATTAGTTAGAAGGAGAAAAACCCCTACACCATCTTCTCCTTAAGTTTATTGTAAGACAATCAAATAACAGATATAAACATATTTGGAGAAATTTTAAAATAAATTATAAGTAGGAGGTTCTTGGCAACCTCAGAAAGGGTCTAAAGATATATTCTTGAGAATTTGGTGGTGAAATGGAAAAAATGTCCTAAATCCTACATTTCGGGGACATAGTAAGTCCATTTGGTGATAATAAGATTTCATAGAGATGGCAAAGCTTTTAGGAGCAGGATTTAGGAGAGGAAGAGGGATCAGGAAGCCACTTGCCAACTCATTCTGCTCTGAAATATTTAAATTAAAGAAGCAACCTTTGTCCATTGTCCTTCAGCAACTCAAAATGTTGTCCCTTTCTCCTGAAGATGTGAAAGCCCCAAACAACTGCTCTTTCTGCCATGAGGCTGGGCAGCTGGAGCAAGAGATCAGAAAGCTACAGGAGGAGCTGGAGGGCATTCAGAAGATGCTTCTGGCCCAGGAGGTCCAACTGGACCAGACCTCCCAGACCCATGAGCTGCTCTCCACCACAAGCAGTCAAATCTCACAGGACTTGGGCAATTGTTCCTTCTCCACCCATCAGGTCAACCAGTCTCTGGGGCTGTTTCTGGCCCAGGTGAGAGGCTGGCAGGCCACCACATCCAGCCTGGACCTCTCTCTGAAGGACCTCACCCAGGAGTGCTACGATGCCAAGGCCACAGTACACCAGATCAACTTCACCATGGGGCAGACTTCGGAGTGGATCCATGGGATCCGGCAGAAGACAGATGAGGAGACCCTGACCCTCCAGAAGATGGTCACTGACTGGCAAAACTACACCCGGCTCTTCAGCAGCTTGCGCACCACCTCAGCCAAGACAGGAGAAGCGGTCAAGAACATCCAGGCCACCCTGGGGGCCTCCTCGCAGCGCATCAGCCAGAACTCGGAGAGCATGCATGACCTGGTGCTGCAGGCCATGGGCTTGCAGCTGCAGCTAGATAACATCTCCTCCTTCCTAGATGACCACGAGGAGAACATGCACGACCTGCAGTACCACACCCGCTATGCCCAGAACCGCACGATGGAGAGGTTTGAGACACTGGAAGGGCGCATGGCTTCTCACGAGATTGAGATCAGCACCATCTTCACCAACATCAATGCCACTGACAACCACGTGCATAGCATGCTCAAGTACCTGGACGACGTGCGGCTCTCGTGCACACTGGGCTTTCACACCCATGCGGAGGAGCTCTACTACCTGAACAAGTCCGTTTCCCTCATGCTGGGCACTACAGAGCTGCTCCGAGAGCGCTTCAGCCTGCTCAGTGCCCGGCTGGACTTCAGCGTCCGCAACCTCTCCATGATCATGGAGGAGATGAAGGCTGTGGATACGCAGCATGGAGAAATCCTTCGAAATGTCACCATCCTACGAGGTAAGAGTCAGATCTGGGCTGGAGTGCTGTGAAGCTCCCCAAGGGCCTTCGTGATCTTGCCTGACCCAAAAGTACCTGGTTTTAGGCAAAAACCTTAGTGGGTTAATACAATCTTATTGTAAATGCCTAGGACAGCTGGCAGTTTAAGAAACATTTGTAAACCTCTTTTGTAAAGGTGTTATGACTCCTAATTTTGTTGTCATACGAATGTGGGTTTTTATATATGGATTTGTTTAACTGGGTCCATGTAGAGAAATAAGGAGACCTCAACTTTGGAAACTCTGTCTCCTCTCATTTTCTCCCTTCCCACTGGCTCATTGCTGCTGTCAAACACCTGCCCCTCAGATGCCTGTCACTCAGATGCTCTCTCCTCCTCCCATTTCACCCCTGTACTATTCAGGGCTCTCTAGGGACACAGAACCAATAGAGGGGAGAGAGAGAGGCTATAAGAAATTGGCTCATGTGGTTAAGGAGCCTTGCAAGCCCAGAATCTGCACTGCTGATGTCGCAGAGTCCAAAGGCTGGAAGCTGCTGTAGGACCAGGAGGAGATGAGGCGTTGGTCTGAAGGCCATCGGGTAGGAGTCCCTCTCACTCGGGGGCGGGGCAGCCTTCAGCTGATTGGCTGAGGTCCCCCCACATTGGGGAGGACAATCTGCTTCATTCAGAATACACTTAAATATTCAATCTCATGTATAAACCCTCCTGAAGACACACCCAGAATAACGTGTGGCCCCATATCTGGCCACCTGTGGCTGAGTCAACTTGACACCTAAAAACTAACCACCACACATCCACCCCCTGTCCACCTGGGACCCATACACATCTCCTTAAAGCAGACTTAGTCCCCAAATGAAGACAGCAACAAGGTCAGAACTCTGCCTGGGGTACATGATGCAACCATCCCGCGTGTCAACAAAAATGCACTCAGCCTTCCCCAGAAGAGGAGGTAACGTTCTTGAGTGATGTTTACTGTCCTTCTGGATATCCTATAACTTAAATGCTATGATATAAAATTAACACTATTTAAATGCTGTGCTATAAAGTCAATACATTTTATATTTTATATCACATGATAAGAGAGGGAAGAAAACAAAGATATTTGAACATATATATTCCTAATACAGTAAGGAGGAAGTACGTGTGACAAGTACGGTGCTCCTGTCTTAACAGACCACATGGTCAGGGTTGACCTTTTAACTCCCTTCTTCCACTACCCATCTGATAGTCCCTTTGCCCTCGGCTGGCTGTGATTCTATTCTTTACCTGGCAGGGTGATCCACACATTTATTCACCATTAGTAATCCTGCCTTAATCTCAGGTCATAGTAACCCTGAATGACTCCTATATTCCTGACATGCTCTTCCTTACCTTCGCTGTGGGGCGGCTGTCCAGTTTCTCCTTGGTAGTCAGGATCAGTTGCCCCCATCAGCACATTAACTTCTTCTTCGCCTGTTAGTTTAGAAGCATAAGGAACCCAAAGTGACCTGGCAGCTGGCTTAACTTCCCATTCAGTGGAATCGTTGTTGTATCTCCTGACGGAAACATCCTTCCCTTTTGGAACTAAGGTCTCTAAGCCAGCAGAGCGTTAGATCCTGGGAGGGAGAGGCAAAAGTTTTGCTAGCGGGTCACCAGGGGTAATAGCAGTTCCTCTCCCATTTCCACCCTTTGACCTCCTGGACCCACAAACCCTGGCTATCAGAGAAACAGCACCATACATGAGATGCTGATTCAGAGCATGTACAGCCCTGCAAGGTATGCCACCAAACGGGCACTCTCGCTGGGTCTTTAAAAGACCATTCCACCCTCCTATCAAGCCGGATGCTTCAAGATGGTGGAAAACATGGTAAGACCAGTGAATTCCATGGGCATGGGCCCACTGCCCCACTTCATTTACTGTGAAGTGAGTTCCTTGATCAGAAGCAATGCTGTGCAGAATGCTGTGATGGTGAATAAATGCATCTGTAAGCCCACACATGGTATTTGGCAGAAGCATTGCATGCAGATAGGTCAATTCATGTCCAGAGTAAGTGTGTGCTCCAGTAAGAACAGAACGCTGCCCCTTCCAGGAGAGAAGCAGTCCAGTGTAATCAGTCTGCCCCCCAGGTAGCTGGCTGACCACCCCAGGAATGGTGCCATACTGGGGACTCACTGTTGGTCTCTGCTGTGGACAGGCTGGGCACCCAGCTGTGGCTGCAGCCAGGTCAGCCCCGGTGACTAGCAGTCCATGTTGCCGACCCCGTGTATAACCGCCATCCCGAACACCATGGCTACTTTGCTCATGAGCCCACTGGGCGATGACAGGGGTGGCTGGGGAAGAGGCTGATTGGAGACCACAGAACAGGTCATACTATCCACTTGATTATTAAAATCCTTCTTGCTGAAGTCACCCTTTGGTGAGCATTATTCAGGACACAAATATCCTCATTGTTTGCCCTTTCTGAGGGGACTATTCACATACTTCTTCCCCAAATTTCCTCATAAATAATTTTCCAATCACATTCCTTCCACGTCCCCAGCCTTCCAGCCAAACCATTGGCCAGAGCTCATGAGTTGGTCTATAATCACATGTCTGATCATTTTTCCTTCCAAGCAAACAGAACAGCCAGGTACACTGCCAGGAGTTCTGCCCAATGGGAGGATTTCCCTCACCACTGTCCTTCAGGGATGGCCCAGCGAGGGGCTGTAGTGCTTCAGCTGCCCACTTTATTGCAGTGCCTGGGTATCATGCAGAACCATCTGTGACCCAGGCCTCCTCTTCCTCTGCCAACCGATCACAGGGAGCTTCCCATAAGACCATGGGTACAGGCTGGGAGAGAGGAGAAGGACGTGTAACAGCAGTGGGGACCATGGGCATCTGAGTAATGTAGCACTTCATGTGATACCTGCCAGGCCTTCAGGGCCTGCTCAGGCCCAGTCCCTTACATGTCGTGTCCACTTGATGATGGAGTGTGGCTCTGTGTGCTGGACTTTATGGTGTGGTGGGTCAGAGAACACCAAATTCATGACCCATCTCAGGTCACAAGGTCACTTGGTGGCCCATGGTTAAGTCTTTGGTCTCTACTAAGGTCCAGTCGCAGCTAAGAGCTGTTTCTCAAAAGGACAGTCATTATTCAGAGGATGGCAGGCTTTAGCTCCAAAATCCACAGGGCCTGTGCTGCAGTTCACTTGTAGAGGCCTACCAAGGGCCCCAGAGAGCACCCCTTCCTGCCATGGCCTCTTCATGCACCTCTGGGCCTGTAGGGTAATATGGCTCGGGGGGCAGAGCAGCTCACACAACAGCTGGCACCTGCTACAGAGCCTTCTCTTGTTCTGGGCCTCACCCCACACCAGCAGCTGTTTGGGTCACTTGGTAAATGGGCCACCTGAATGAGGCTGTGTTGCCTCTAAAACCCAAAGAGGCCCACTAGGTGTGGTGCCTCTTTCTTGGTTGTAGGAGGGGCCCAGAGGCCACAATTCATGCTTCACCTTAGACGGGATATGTCCACATGCCCCCCACCCCCTTGAAATTTTCACTGAGTTACAAGGCCCCCGAATTTTCATTGGATTTATTTCCCACCCTGACATTGCAAAAGGTCTTACAAATAGTTCCAGCTATTACAATAGTGAGTTACTACTTACGTGCTTGTGAGGTCCAATCAGCATAATGTCACCGTGTAATGATCAGCATTAAAGAAAAAGGAGATCAGGTCCCCTGTGAACTGAACTCCGATGTAGAGCTAGAGAGTCAATTTGCACCTGTGGTGAGACAGGGAAGGTGTAATACTGGCTTTGCCAGCTAAAAGCAAACTGCTTCGGGAGGGCCCTGTGGACAGGTATGGGTCAAAAAGCACTTGTCAGATCAGTAGTAGTGTCCCAGGGGATGTGTTAATGTTCTCAAACAGGGGAACCGTGTCTGGTGTGTCAGCTACAATTGAAGTCACCTCCTAGTTAAGCTTAATCACTGTCATTCTCCAAGATCGACCAGTCTTCTGCACAGGACAGAGGCAAATTGAATGGGGAATGTGGTGGGAATCGCCACCCCAGCATCCTTTAGTCCTTGTCGGTGGCACCAATCCCTTCCTCCCTCCTGGGATGGTGCTGCTGTGGTTTACCATTTTCCTAGGTAGGGGCACTTTGTGGCTTCCACGTGGCCTTTCCCACCGTAGTACCCCTCACTCTGTGGGTCAGGGAACCACTGTGGGGATTCTGCCAGTGCTAAGTGTGTCTATTCCAACTATACACCCAGACCTGGGGAATAACCCCTGGGTGAAGTCAGGGACGCCTGTGAGGCAGCCTGAGCTAAGACCCTGCTTACGACCTGCCCGTCATAAGCCCCTGCTCTGACTGGTGGGCAGGGTGACGTAGCGCCTTCTGGCATCAGTGTCAGTTCAGGGCCTGTGCCCAGTAGCCCTCAGAGGGTGCGATTATTTCCTTTTCCCCAGTGCAGTTACCCTGGTGAAAGGCATAGTCTCTCAGGACAGCTGGGACAATGATAAACAGTGTAAATATCTGGCAGTGAACGGGGTCCTTCGTCAAAGGGACCTGGCCCCGCCTTCACTCAAGGGGTTCTGGGTCTGTAAACTGGCTCAAGTCTGAGAGCTGATTAAGAGCCATGACTCTGTTTTTATTATTCAGGTTAGACTTTTGTTCACTTGACCTAGATCTTTCTGCTCATACAAGTAAGGATTCAGTAGGAATTTAGGAATTCAGTAATTCCTCTCTATTTTACTACTAGGCCCAGCCGGATCAGCTAGCCAACGCTGCAGGTCCATGGGCGTCTGCCGGTTCTGTGGGCAGCCCTGACCCTGCTGTCCATCACAGCAGCCACACCTGCTTGCCTTTGGCAGTGGGCTGCTGTCACTTGGCCCCTGCCACCCCGGAATCCGGTGACTCTCGCTGTGGTTAGGCTTCCCAGTCAGGGACTGCAGTTCCCGCTGCATCGTCTGGTCTGCAGAGGAGAATGATCACAGAGCTCTTCAAGGATGCAGGTGTCCCCTCACAAATGTTATTTCTCACAGTCAAGGTGAAAATCGTGTCTTCTGGACCCTCCCAGGGTGGGTGAGTAGGCCTCAAAAGACACATCTACACTGACATTCCAATCTCCCTGTCTTTGAAACCTTCCTTTACACTAAACCATGGCAAGTCTGGCATTTCTAACTCACTCACTGTGGGGGACCTTTTGGCCCATGTTTCAGCCAACCCACTGAACAGCTACGGCCCCTTCTAACCCCCAACATGCAACATTAGCCGCAGAGTCTCTGCTTAGAGAGCCCATACCAGTAAAGCCTGCCTGATCTGCGTGTTCCTTCCCCCATCATCCCACACCCTTAATACCACACAGATGTTCCCCACATTTCTGTCCTATAAATTAGAAACTCCAGTGGCCCTTCTGGAGGGCAGGGCCCCTGCTCACTCATGGGTCACGCTTTGTACCTCACTTCAGGGGCCTGCTGGGACTTGAGTCTAGTTATGGGCCTAGAGGCAAAGAGCAGTGGTGGGTGGGCCCTGAGGAGGGTCTACATCGTCTTCCCTGGCAACTGCCTCTGGGAGAGCATTCCCCTTTCCTCAGGCAGTGCCTGCTTCAGCCCCTCAGGCAGAGGGGGCAGGTCATTTTGCTGCGAGTGGAGACACTGCTTCCACTGGCAAAAACTCAGCCGGGTTTAGGGGCCCAGTGTCCCCAGCTCCATCAGAATCTTCCTACACATCCCTGTTCCCATGTCCGGGGTCCCATTCCTTCCTGACCAATGTCCTCACCCTGGCTGTGGATGCCCTCTGAGGCTAGGAGTTCAACTCCCACTGTGATTCAGCCAGTCAGAGAAGGAGATTGTGAGTTTGATTTGCTGCCTTGTCAGCCCTGTGGCTATAGGAGAGAAGGGTCTCTTTCAGGGCAAAGTGGAAGATTTCAGGCCATTTATGTGACAGTTAAGCTGAGAATTTGAATCCCTGAGCTCATGTTTTTCTTTCCCCGTGTTGTCCAGTAACATTAGGAGCAACCAGCCAATCTCATTACACTCATTCACATGGTTACCTAGATCCTTGCTTCTTACAGGAGATTAGGGATCTCCAGTATTTCACATGACTCTATTGCCGGATCACACCATGGGCTGTGACTTTCTTCACTAATGGCAGTAGAGCCATTAGCATCTTTAAATCTAATCAGATCATAAAGCCAATTCCAGAAACTCCAGACCAATTCAGAAAACTCATCTTTAAAACTCTCTTCCTCTAGAATCACTCTTGGTACCAAAATCTGTGTTAGTCTGGGTTCTCCAGAGAAGCAGAACCATTAGGATCTCGGGAGAGAGAGAGATTTATTGTAAGGAATTGAAGCAACTGGCTTATACAGTTATAGAAGCCAGCAAGTCCCAGGATCTGCCAGGTGAGTCAGCAAGTGGAAGACCCGAAGGGGTCGATAGTGTCATTGCAGTCTGAGCCCTGAGGTCTGAGACCCAGGAGAGCTGATGGTGTGGCTGCAGTCTGAAGGCTGGCAGGCTTTAGGCCCAGGAAAAGCCAATGTTTCAATTTCAAATCCAAAGGCAGGAAAAAGTGGAGGCCCCAGTCTGAAGCAGTCAGGCAGGAGGAGTTCCTTCTTATTCAGCCTTTTTGTTCTCGTGGAACTTCAACTGCTTAGGTCAGGCCCACCCACACTGGGGAGGTCAATCTGCTTCACTCAGTTTACTGAGTCAACCATTAATTTCCTCCAAAAACATCCTCATAGGCACACCTGGAATAATGTTTGACAACTATCTGGGCACCCCGTGGCCAAGTCAACTTGATAAATAAAATTAACCATCAGAGGTGACATGGGAACTGAGGCCCGAGAGGGGAGGAGGAATGATCAGGTGTAGCTGGGTCAGCATGGATGAGCGCAGAAGTTCCAGGCGGAGCAATACGTGCAAAGATCCTGAGAACTGTGTGGCATATATATTATCTCCTTTAATTCTCATGATCCCTGAAACTGGGAGCCCAAAAGCATCCAGTGGAGAGCTGGGTACCACATGACGTCTAGCCACACTCACATGGCTAGCAAAGAGTGGATATAAGATTCAAAATCAAGGCAGCTAGCCCCAAAGTTCCAAGCAGCTTGAGTGGCCACATAAAACACTGTCCTTCTAACAGCATCCAAGCTGATGAGATATGCTCCTCATCGAGAGCACAGGCTGCCAGTAGTTTCTGCAGTCTTCTACTGTCTTCTTGGCCTCAGTTTCCCCAGTGAAGGCTGACCTTGTCCTCCCCTTGAGGCACCCCACCCCCACCTTACCCGGAGATTCCATATCAAAAGTGGCTATCTGGCCACTCCTATGCACCAGAGCAGCTCTATGGCATCTTCTTAAGACTACCTCATTCTGAAATAAGCACTGTATTCGTCAGCTCGGGCTGCCGTGACAGAGTTCACAGAAACAACAGAAATGTGTTGTCTCACAGCTCTGGAGGCTGGAAGTCTAAGATCAAGGTGTCTGCTGGGCCGGTTCCTACTGGCTGTGAGGAAAGGTGTGCCCCAGGCTTTGGCCTGTCGACGGCCATCATCTCCCTGTGTGTCTTTGTATCATCTTCCCTCAGTGTGTGTCTGTCTCTGTCCAAACTTCCCCTTTGTATAAGGACCCCAGTCATATTGGGTCAAGGGCCACCCTAAGGACCACATATAAATTGATCACCTCTGTAAAGGCCCTATCTCCAAGGCAGACCACAGTTTGAGACCACAGGAGTTAGGACATCAGCATAGGAATTTTGAGGGGACACAATTCAACCCATAACAAATGCCATTACCTGTTCATTCTACTCCTTTGGGGAATATTTCCAACAGCTTTTGTCCTGGGAAATGGTCCAAAAGACTCCTAATGGGAATTCCTTTACACCAGGAATTTGGATGGCTGTACCCAGGTTCCCTGGCCTCTTCCCCAGGAAGTATGTGTCTTTGTGGGAAGAATATTCAACCTAAAAATACAGCAGATCCTGGCTCTGGAGAATAAAATAAGTAGCTACTGATATCTGGCAGTTCCAGATTCTCTAGTGTAATTGGGTGGGGCCAAACAGCTGGACACAGTTGTCAAGGGAGCTCCAGGAGGAAGGAGGAAGGCCCTGCAATCCCAGACTGCTCTGTTCTCCGCAGAGTTCAAACGTGGAGCCAACCTCTTGGATGCTCTAGCTTGCTTTAACCATTTTGTCTCAAACCTGTGCTGCCTTTAGTTTATTTCATACAGCATTTCTACTGCCAATAGGGCTAATTTCTTCTTTAATCTAGATGGGTGATGTTGGGAAGTTTGGGAGAATAGCTCTTGATTGCCTGTTGTCATATTTAGGTGACAAAGCCAGGTAATGAGTATTTCACCTAAAATATGTATCTGTGTGAACTCTAGGATGCAGTGTTCAGTGAAGGCATTAGTAGATATTTCTCATGATTCATCCTCCAGTGATTTTGTATTTTCATCGCATTCACCCGAAGAACAAATGAAATACAAAGTTCTCCCCATGACAAAACCCATTCACAGACTTTATTTCATTTTAGCCTCATTTTAGCCTCACAACAGGCTTTGTGCAGTAGACAAGGCAGGTGTTGGTGTCTATTCTACAGGAAGGTGGCCCAAGAATGGGGAAGGTTAAGGAATGAGCTCAGTGTCACACTATGATTTAAAACCCTGGCCCCTTGCCATGGCCCTGAGGTGCACATGTCCTGTGCCCAGCCAGAAAGGAGACACTGAGAGCATGAGCTTGTGGACACCAGAAAGGCATTTCTGTTCTGCCCCTGCTTAGGGGTAGGTTATAGGCTGGAGTGGAGAAGAGGGGTATAGTACCAAAAGTATTGGCAGGGGAATCATTTGAGAACCACATTCTAAGTATAACCCAACAATCATCATGGGAATTAAAATATTGCTCCTGTCCTAATAATAGCAGAGTGCTCATCAAAGGACCTTACCTTAGCTGGAGAGCAAGGTGGGACATCTGTTTGAGCTCTTAGTTCAACCTCTGCACATTTGTTTAGATTGTGTCTATTGGCCAACATTCCTCTTGATTGTGAGGGCACCACATGTAAAAATGTCTTACATATGAAAGAAAGTCTCAGGGACAAAATATACATCCCTTCCTATGGGAGCTTGTCACTCATTCAGTCATGCGTACACAGGTGTTGATAAGCTCCCGTGTTTGGAGCTGGCCACGAGGCCCCCTTCCGGCTGGAGCTGAGCTGCTGTCTCCATTACAGCGATGCCCACGGCCACTGTGGGAGTTGCCAAGAGCCAACTGAAGGGCTGGGACCCTTCACTGTTCGAGAAAGGAGCCTGCTCCTAATTTTCTCTGGGTCTTTAGGCAGAATCACTTAATCTTTCTGAGCCTCTGCTTTTGTTTTCTTTTATTTATGTATCTGTAAATGAAGGGATGAAACCAGCTGTTCTCTGAGACCTCTGTGGTTAATTCTGAGCCTCCATTGCTCAACAGAAAACCTGTGGTACTGCCACAGTGTTTGCACCTCTCATAGACTATTTCTGTTTTCCTATTGTGTAGGATGATTTCTGTGTCTAAGCTAGACAGTGCCTATGCTGGGCCTGGAGACAGGAAGCCATCATCACTTCTTAGCTGAATGATTTTGGACAAGGCTCTTGGCTCTGTTTAACTGTTTCTTCATCCACAAATCAGAATATTAATACCTGCCTTGCCTATATCCCATGGGGTACTTGTGAGTATCAATGTTAACAATGAGTGTGACCAAGTTTTTGCAAAATATAAAAGGGTGTCCTACTGTAAGGGATAATTCTGAATCTAATTTGCTTGATGGGGGGGCTGCTTGCTTACTCATCAGGTACTCAGCAGAGTGCCCGCCCCTTGGAAGGTACCCAAGAACTGTTCACTCAGTGAATGTATAAGTGAAGGTATAAAAAAGGCTGGAAGCTAAGGATGGGCAAGAAAGGCGAGGTACAGAGGGACTGAATCTGCAGTCTTGTTCTGTAAGTGCCACCCTCCATTCTACTCCCACACCCAGAGTGCCCAGGAGTTTACAGTTTAAAAGGGAAAAGCAGAGAATGTGGCATCCCTCTGTTTAGGGCAGAGGTGCAACCCGGGGATGGGACGGTGAGAAAAATGCCTGCAGTGCCGAAATAGTAGGTTGGCTTGTTGTTGAGCTGCAAAAGCAAAGGGTACAAAGGATGCGAGCTTCCGCTGGCTCCTGCAGGAGACCTCGCCTTGACACCTGGCCTATTTCTGATATGCTTGGGCTTCTAGTGCCTGGTCCCCAGGGAGTGTTTACTAGGGCCCTACCACTTGTTGACCTTGAACTCCAAATATTGGCTCCCCAGCACCGCAAAACCGAGTGAATGAAGCTGAGTGCGCTGCTAGCCTCTCTGCCCTGCCTTGCAGCAAACACGCACAACATCCTTTTCTCTTGAAGGCCCGCCCTGAACCTTAGCAGCGCTGAACTTCAGCCCCAGTGAAGGTGCTGAAAGCCCTACTCAGCTTCTCAGCCTCTGCCCAAACCAATCACTAATCAACAAATGTCTTGAGGAGAAAACCTGCAAAGAATGCCAAGCTTACTTCAATGAGTCTCCCTTCTCCCTGGGATTTTGGGCCCTGACCTCACTCCAAAGCTTTCAGAAGGATATCTTGGTATTTTATCTAATGATTGTGGCTGTACTTGGCGGGTGGTTTGGCCAGCTGCAAACTAGCCCCTCGTAGGCAGAAGTGGAAGCCCAAGGACATCTTTTCAATGCTTCCCAGGTGACGCAGCCAAGATGGAGAGTCCTGACCCAGGCCGATATTCTCATTGAATAGAAGGGATCCTGAGGTTCAAAGAGGAATGAAGACTTATCCAGCCATCCGATTTGTTAATTCCAGAGCCGGGACTCAGGCCCTGTTGTCTGAAGTCCAGGCCTGTGTGTCTCCCGTGGTGCCAGGCCAGGCTCTCCCCAGAAGGCACCCCTTCCATTTCTGTTTTCTGCTACCCTTGTAAGCTGGCCTGTTGCTCTGGATTGAGTTGGACTGTGGGGTCCCTGCCCCCACCACACCCCACCCGTGGGTGGGCAGTGCTGGCGCGCTGAGAGACCTGGTGCTTTTCTGCTCCCTCCTATCCTACTCTGTTCCCAGTGCAGACCAGGAGCAGGCCAGCGACTTGCCCCAGACATGCAGTCAGCTGTGGCTCTCTGCTAATGGGCCAGGATGGCCTGATTATAGCCTGTGGCTTCCTGAGTAATGATGGGCCTCCCCCAGACTCCAGGGCCTGTGTTCCTCTCTCCCAGCTTCACACCTCAGCCTCTGCGGCTTATGTTTCCTCTTTTGCCTTAAATATGCCCCTGCTGCTCAGAGACAACCCCTCCCCTCCTTTGCCCTTTGGCACTGCCAATACCAAGATCCTCTTATGGGCTGTGTCGGGCGCCCTGTCCTGGAGAGTGTGTTGGTCAGCCTTGTCCACATGCGCCCCGCCCACCAGCGCTAACCACTAAGTCCCTGTTGTTTACTTCTTGCCTGGCCAGACCCAGGATCGTCACTGGCCCTTCTCTGACCTCATGATTCATGGCTGGCTCAGGAAGGACAGGCATGAATACGCCTCACCTTGGCCCAGAGAGGCAGGCCACAGCGAAGTGAGAGCGAGCTGCCCGACTAGCACAGGGCTGCTGGAGGGGCACTGGCCCGGGGCGGACTCCTCCCACCGGCCGGGACCCGGCAGGGAGGGAGGCCAGCGTGGGCCACACAGGCACCCGTCTGAGCCCCAGATGAAGCCACGCCCACTGACGTCCTCTAGGCTGCTGCCTGGGCCCCTGTCTGGGTTCTCAGAGATGGGGTCAGCGGCAGCAGCGTGGCAGGGGCATGGAGGGGGCAGGATCCTCTCCCTCCCGGTCCTCCTTCCACTCCCGCTGGGGGCTGCAGCTCCTGGGGGAAGGAGGTGGATTGTGTGTGCCAGGCTTCTGCCCAAACCTTCCCCTCGCCTGTCAGCTCCCACCTTCCCCATCCAGAAGGAGGAGCCCAGGGGGCTGGTGAGGGGCCTGTTCTCCCTCAACATGGGACGCAGAAGCCCTTGGAACCCAGCGAGCTCCTGTGCCCACCCCCTGGGTAGGGAGGAGAGGGCGCCCCCCAAAGGTGGCATGGGAAGGAATGGGTCCCAGGGAGAGAGTGAGGGGGTCCTGCTGGGCCCGGGGCTGGGCAGCACAGGGCGCCCTTGCCCAGATGAGATTTCCAGGCTCTCCCTTAGTCGAGGCTGGAGATGGGGCCTGCGGCCCGTCCATCCAGGGGAAGCATGGAAGCCACAGAGTGGTTGTAAGGACAGAAGATGAAGCACCAAGGAGCTGGGGGCAGTCTCTGGGGAGCCATGCTCCTGGGCGGCAGAGGACAGCCCAAAGAAGCAGGCCGAGGACAGGGACAGAGGCCACAGGAGCAGTCGTGGGCTACAGAGAGCCAACGTCAATTTTATAGAGGAGGACGTGAACTCCAGAGGGGGCAGGGGCATGGCCGCTCTTCCCACCCACCCGCACAGCCTCCAGGGCCCTCTCCACCTTGATAGGGGCTGCTTTTCCCCATCTCAGCTGCCCGGGTGCCCAGGCAGAGTTGGGGTGAAGACAGGTTCTGTGGCTTTGCCGGTTCCCAGCCAGTCCCGCCGGCTGGGGAGGGTGGTCCCTGCATCTCCCTGTGCAGCTCGGTGCGTCCCACCTCCGGCAGCTCCCAGGCCAGGTGGCCTCCACTGCCACCGGCCCCACTCGCCTGGGCTGCCATCCCGATGACGGAACCCCAGCCTGGGCTGCAGGCTGTCCACATGAGCGGAGCCCAGGCAGGGCCATATCCCTGGGGTGTGTGGAAGGTGGGCACAGGCAGGCGGAGGCAGGGAACGGCTGGAAGGTTTTTATTGGCCCTGGTGGGGCTGGCTTCTGCGGGCTCTGGTTTCCAGTTTAGATTGTAATAGAGGATGTATTCACTGACACTCTGTCCCACTTAGAAAGGCTCTGAGAGGGAGAGGGGACAGCAGGGGTGGAGACCACTGGCAGCAGACAGCAGCAGGCCCATTAACAGCAGCAGTGTTTACATTAGCCAGGAAGAGGCCTGCACTGCAGAACTGGGTCAGGGCCACAGGGAGGGCTCCCAGCTCCCAGCCTCGCATCCCTTCCCTCTGTGGGGCACACCGGGCGTCTGGGTTCTACTTAGGGGACCCTGGGGATATCACTTCACCTCTCTGGGCTTTAGTTGCCTCCTCTGTGAAATGAAGGAATCGGATTGGACTCCCACCTAGCACAAAACTCAAGGAGCCTCTTGCAGGAGAGATGATGTAACAGCCAAGTTCTCAGGGAGAGCTGCATATGGGCCTTAGAATTCATCTCCCAGGCCAACCCCAGTGTCCACTGCTCATAAAACCCCCAACAGTGACCCTTTGCCAAGATCCCAGAAGAAGCCAGGCCTTTGCTGTACCTCGGCCCCCAGTGGGGACTAAGGCTGTTCCCCACAACTCCTGGCCTCACCGGGCCCCCCAGTTCCTCTTCCTCGTGCCCCCACACTTTCTGGCTTGCCTTAGGCAGAGTGGCAGTCACACTGCTTTGTGGCCCCCAGGTGTTACAGCTCTGAGCGGTAGTGACTGTCACGTAGGCAGAAGGCTGTGAAGATCATCTGTCCCTTGGTCTGATCCCTAGGTCTTTAAGGAAGGGCGGTGTCTTCATCTCGGCATCTGCTCTGGGCCCTAGGCCAGACCCAGGAGGAAGACTGTCTTCAAGCGTATACTGAGCTCCCCTGCCATGTACCCGGCTCTGTGCCCAGGGTTGGGGATGGGAGCTGTGGCCCTCACTGTTTTCCTGGGGCTCCACAGTCTAGCAGGACCCACCCAATAAGCATCAAGGGTGTGTTTTCACTGTACTGTGACTTCTCTTTCTACACATTAACTAAAAGTCTCAGAAAGTGGTAGCCTCAAGAGCTCGGAGAAGAGGCTGGAGTGGTCAGAGTGGGCTTCCTGGAGGAGCTGCCCTTTCTCTTGGCTGTTGATATGGCCACTCGCTCAACCCGGAAGGTGAATGCTTCTCATGCCTCACTTTCTTGGCTTTCTCCTCCTTGTCACCTGACTCCACCGCTGGCCCCAGATGCCTAAGCATCAAAGGCAAAGCCCAGGGCTGCGATGATGATGGGTAGGGGGTAGGGGTGAGTTCAGCAGTCAAAGACCATGAGTAGGAGTAGAAGGCCAGGGCGGCTTCCCGAGAGGGACAGACAATCCCAGACAGCCCCAGTCCTCTCCCAGAGCTGTCCATGCTCTCAGTCCCCCGCTGGGGCATGTGTGCCACTGTGGACAAGCCCTGGAGTCAGAACCATGAGTGCCCACCACGCACCGGGCCTCAGGCCGCCCCTTACTGTGTTATCTCCAGGTCCCCAGCAGCCTGCAGGGGACGATTCCCATCCCTCAATGAAGCCCAGTCTAGTAATCGAGCAGTTGGCACCGGCTTTGTGTCTGCCTCCGCCCTGGCAGTCACTGCAGCCCGCACCGCACCTGCCTCACAGGAAAGCCTCGGGGACTGATCTCTCTCCTCTGTTCTCTGACCCTAGGTGCCCCTGGCCCTCCGGGACCAAGAGGACTCAAGGGAGATGTGGGCGTGAAAGGGCCTGTTGGCAGCAGAGGACCAAAAGGAGACCCTGGCAGCCTGGGCCCCCCGGGACCCCAGGGTCCTCAGGGGCAGCCAGGGGACACCGGACTTGTGGGAGAAAGGGGGCCGGTTGGCCTTCGGGGTTTTCCAGGCCTCAAAGGCTTGAAGGGCAGCTTTGGAACTGGAGGCCCGAGAGGACAGCCAGGCCCCAAAGGGGATGTGGGGCCCCCAGGGCCAGAGGGGCCCCCAGGGTCTCCAGGGCCCTCAGGGCCTCAGGGAAAACCAGGGATTGCTGGGAAGACAGGGTCACCAGGCCAGCGGGGGCCCACAGGGCTTAAGGGCGAACCAGGGATTCAGGGTCCCCCTGGCCTCCCAGGGCCCCCAGGCCCACCAGGAAGTCAGAGCCACTACTGAGGAGGCCCCAGTCCTGGACACTGCCACACAGAATGCTGGGTAGGGGGTTCAGGGAAGAGCGAGGCCCCTAGAAATCTGCACCTATAGACCACTGTGGTCCTTTGATCCCAAAGGGGGTTCCCCCACTCACTGTGGGGCTCCCCAGTAGTGACTTTACCATAAAGAGCAGCCCCTCATACGCATGTACACGCACACACACACACACACACACACACACACACACATTTCCCTTCCGGCTGGGGTCCGACTGGGTTTCCCTAGGTGGGCAGGAGGAGAGGGCAGGAGAAGACCCCCTCTCCTGTGATTGAACCTTTCAGGGAGGTGGCTGCCTTGGAAGGAAGCCTTGAATCTCTCTGAATGGGTGCCCAGCTCCCATCCTTCCAGCAATTCATGCCCATTCCAGCCCGCAGCTCCCGGCAGCTCCCTGGGGTTGAAAAGACCCCGGAGAAACTTCATAGGGAATTGTGGTTCCAGCTCTGTGGACAAGGTGGACTTGCCAACTGCAAGACCCTGCCCGTAGCCATGGGCACAGCATCCCCGGAGCTGCCCTGCCTCGCCTTGGCCAGAGGACCAGCCTGGGCCTGGGCCCTGGGCCCCAGTGGGTTCAGCGCTTTTTCTCATGTCTTCAGAACATTCCTTGCTTCAACCTCGCCTCCGCCTCTCAGGAGCATCCCCAAGGAGCCCGCACCGGAATTTCATCTGCACAGGGAGACTATCCAGGCCTTGGAACATTCTCCCGGAAGCTGGAGGAGGGGAGCAGAGGCAAGCAAGCGGATGCTGTGGGCACCGGGCTGCCCGAGGCTGCTGCTCTGTTCCCCGGGATGGACGCCAATGTGGTGGCCGAAGGAGGGACGACCCCCAGAACAGGCAGCTCTCCCCTCCCGTACCGGGCTCTCCTTCTGCCCCCAGCTGCCTGCGGACCTCACCCCACCATGATCCAGAAAGACTCACGGCTGGCCTCTCTGCAGGGACAGCAAGACTGACACGGAGGGCAGGGCCTGGACTTCCCCAGGAGGCCCACTCTGGCATCCCCTCTCACCCCCCTCCCCCTCCCAGGGCACACCGGCACCAAGGAGCCCGGGGCAGTTCCCCCAGCAGGGACAAGGCCGTTCAAAGGCTAAACTCCCTAAAACCGCCCTGCATTTGTGTGCAGAGTGCGACCACTCCTGGGGTGGAGGCATGGAGCTGCCTCCTCCCCAGCCTGACTCAGAGACGAGCCCCCTTCCCCGTCCCAAAAGCCTAATGCCAGCGCTCTTCTTTTAACAGATGTGCAACTGGTTTGCACTTCCCCCGCCCGCCCGCCATGTAATTCTCCTGTCTACGTATGATATCACACCACATAGTATTACTGACTCAGTAAAGAGCTGTTTCCAGGAGGGAGGTGTCTTCTGGTCCTTTCTGCCTGGCCTTTGAAGAGGAGCCAGTGGATGACGGATCCACTAGACCCTCAGTCCCACTGTGGAGTCTGGGTCTAAACGCCTGGCCTCTCACTCCAGAAAAACGAGCTCCACCAGGAGTTCACAGTGGGCCTGGACCGAGGACCTGGGTTCTGGAACCGAGAGCATGTGAGGGACTTACCCACAAAGAGGAGGAACCCTGTGGGCCATGAGGCGAGCTTTACTCATCTTGATGCAGGGCCTTATGGCTAAAATGGGATTTGAAAATAAGACAGGTCTGGACATCTGAGCGATGCCTCCTGCTTCCTCCTTCTGTCACTAGCAGGTAAAGGAGGAAGAAAAGGAGAAAAAGACCAGGTCAGACCTGCACCAAGGGGTCCCCAGGGCCCACAGGGCACAGAGGACTTTTGGGTCCCTGGGAATCCGGCTGCCTGCTCCGGGAACAGGAGTGAGTCAGGGGGCTCTGTCCTCAGGGGCTGGCTTTTAGGGCAGTGTCTTAGTCCTCTTAGGCTGCTCTAATAGGTTAGCCTGGGGGCTTATAAACAACAGCCATCTATTTCTCACAGCTCCAGAGGCTGGAATCCAGGTGCCTTACGTCTGGTGAGAGCTGCTTCCTGGTTCCTGAAAGGCAGCCTTCTCGCTGTGTCCTTCCACAGCAGGAGGGGCGAGGGAGTTCTGTGGGGCATCTTTTATAAGGGTATTATTCCTATTCATGAGGGCCCCACTCAAGACCTGATCACCTCCCCAAATTCCTGCCTGCTACCTGTGTTATTTAGGGTCAGGTTTTCAACATGTACATTTTGGGGAACATAAACATTGAGTCTGTGGCAGCCAAGGTCAGGCTCATTCACTAGTAAAACATGGCTGAATGTAAGCCCTGTGCCCTGTTTTGTTTATTTGGGGTGGTGGAGAAGGGGGGTGTATTTGTCAGGGTTCTCCAGAGAAACAGAACCAATAGGCTGTATGATATACCCCCTCTTATCTGCTGGTGATAGGTTCCAAGACCCCCCAGTGGACGCCTGAAACAGATAGTACCAAACCCTATATACACTGTTTTTCCTATACATACATACCTGTGATAAAGTTTAATTTATAGGTTAGGCACAGTAAGAGTTTAACAACAGTAACTAATATAGAAATTATAACAATAGACTGTAATAAAAGTCATATGATATGATCTCTCTCTCTCACAATATCCTGCTGTACTACACTCACCCTTCTTGTGATGATGTGAGACGATAAATTGCCTCGTGATGACGTGCAGTGAGGTGGATGACGTGGGCACTGTGATGTAGCGTTAGGCTACTACAGACCTGATGGCATGTCAGGAGAATCACCTGCTTCTGGACTGTGGTTGACCCTGGGTGACCAAAACCATGGAAGGTAAACCCATGGACAAGGGGGGCCGCTGTATACATATGCATCTAAAGAGAGAGAGACGGAGATGGAGACAAAGGCTGAGAAATCCCATGGTCTGCCATCTACAAGCTATAGACTCAGAAGAGGCAACGGTTTGGTTCAGGCTGGGTCCAAAGTCCTGAGAACTAGGAGAGCCCATAACGTAGGTCCCAGTCTGAGGGCAGGAGAATGAAGACCGGCGTCCAGCTCATGTGGTCAGGCAGAGAGACACAGTTCTCCTCTCCTCTGCCTTTTTATCCTATTCAGGCTCTCAGCAGACTGGAGGGTGCCCACGGCTTTGGTGAGGGTGATCTTTACTGAGTCCACTGACTCAGATGCTAATCTCTTCTGGAAACACCCTCAGAGACACATCCAGAATGTCCAACCAGATGCCTGGGCGCCCCGTGGCCCAGCGAAGTTGACACAGAAGTAACCCTCGCAGGGTGCTTAGTAGAGAAGGTGAGCAGGGAGGTAGAAGGATAGGGAGGGGGCCGAACGGGGCTGCCGCACAAGGCCCTCACCTCTTTCTCTACCACCTATGGTGGCTCGGGGGCCCTCCTCACTGGTACCCGAGACATGTTGGCCACTGAGTTAGGTATTGAGGGGTTGCAGGAGTGAGGAGGCCTTCCTTGCAGGGCTCATCACCAGCAGGGGAGGGGGCACCCGGTGAGAAATGGCTCTCCACCTGCCATGCATGGGGCAGGCCAAGGGCTGGAGAGGAAGGGGTCCCTGGTGGCAAGTCTGACAGGTGAGGCTGAGCAGGCCAGGGAAGGTGGTGCAGAGATGATGGGCCTTGAAGGAGGCAGTGAGGACAGTCTGGATCCCCTAGGAAACCTCTAGGAAGTTCAAACTACTCACTGTCCAGGGTAGGGGGAGAGCATGCCTGGCAGGGGCAGTGTTGGAACAGGAGCTGGGGCCCCAGAGAGCAGGGCCTGGCAAGTGGAAGCAGGGAGAGTCCAAACATAAGGGGACACCAATATCTTGCAACATCCAGAGAAGTGAGATCTGGGATTAAATCCAAGGGATGAGTTGGGGGCCAGAAAGAGAGAGAGACAAGGCCTCACAGATCAAAAACTGAGGCTGTTTGAGAAATAAAAGCAAAGACAGAAGAAGGGTCCTGGACCCTTGCCACCAACACATCCCTGGCTGTGTGGTTTAGGGACCAGTTTGATTCAAAGGCACAAGGCAGAGCAGGCACCAAAGCCCACCCATGCAGTCGCCCCCATGCAAAGGCAGCTTAGCGATTTTCCTGGACATGGAAGGCCTCTCAAGCTCTGCAAGGAAATAAAAGAGGGGGTCATATGGTAAGGGCACAGTAGGAAGAATCAGGGCTTTGGGAGCTAAAGAACAGCTAGCCTTTAGGCCTTGAGGTTACTTAAATATGGGAAGCTGCTGGTGTCTCAAGTGAGATTAAGTGAGACTACAGCCTTGGCCAATTGCCTGGTGTATTAGTCAGCTCAGTCTGCATAACAAAATACCTCAAGCTGGGAAGGTCAAACAGTTAATTTCCTCAGGGCTCTGGAGGCTGGAAAGTCCAAGATGAAGGGCCAGCTCTTCCTGGCTCGCAGAGGGCTGTCTTGCTATGTCCTCGCTTGGTAGGGGGTGTGGCAGAAAGAGAGAGGGACCCCTCTTCCTCTTCTTTTTTTTTGTTTCTTTTTATATATAATTTATTTTATTATCATTAATCTACAATTACATGTGCAATATTATGGTTATTAAACTACCCCTTCATCAGGTCCCCCCAACCAACCCCATTACAGTCACTGTCTGTCCATCAGCGTAGTGAGATGCCATAGAATCACTACTTGTCTTCTCTAGGTTGTACAGCCCTCCCTGTGCCCCCCCAACATTACATCAGCTAGTCATAATGCCCCCTTTTCCTTCTTATCGCTCTCTTCCCATCCATTTTCCCCAGTCCCTTTCCCTTTGGTAACTATTAGTCCGTTCTTGGGTTCTGTGAGTCTGCTGCTGTTTTGTTCCTTCAGTTTTTTTTCTTTGTTCTTATACTCCACATATGAGTGAAATCATTTGATACTTGTCTTTTTCGGCTTGGCTTATTTCACTGAGCATAATACCCTCTAGCTCCATCCATGTTGTTGCAAATGGTAGGATTTGTTTTCTTCTTATGGCTGAATAATATTCCATTGTGTAAATGTACCACATCTTCTTTATCCATTCATCTACTGATGGACACTTAGGTTGCTTCCATTTCTTGGCTATTGTAAATAGTGCTGCAATAAACATAGGGGTGCATCTGTCTTTTCAAATTGGGCTGCTGCATTCTTAGGGTAAATTCCTAGGAGTGGAATTCCTGGGTCAAATGGTATTTCTATTTTGAGTTTTTTGAGGAACCTCCATACTGCTTTCCACAATGGTTGAACTAATTTGCTGTCCCACCAGCAGTGTAGGAGGGTTCCCTTTTCTCCACATCCTCGCCAACATTTGTTGTTGTTTGTGTTTTGGATGTTGGCCATCCTCACTGGTGTGAGGTGATATCTCATTGTGGTTTTAATCTGCATTTCTCTGATGATTAGCGATGTGGAGCATCTTTTCATGTGCCTGTTGGCCATCTGAATTTCTTCTTTAGAGAAGTGTCTATTCATGTCCTCTGCCCATTTCTTAATTGGATTATTTGCCTTTTGTTTGTTAAGGTGCATGAGTTCTTTATATATTTTGGATGTTAACCCTTTATCAGATACGTTTTTTATGAATATATTCTCCCATACTATAGGATGTCTTTTTGTTCTACTGATGGTGTCCTTTGCTGTACAGAAGCTTTTCAGCTTGATATAGTCCCACTTGTTCATTTTTGCTTTTGTTTCCCTTGCCCGGGGAGATATGTTCATGAAGAAGTTGCTCATGTTTATGTCCCTCTTCCTCTTCTTATAAGGTCACAGTCCCGTCAAATTAGAACCCCACCCATATGACCTCAGTTAACCTTAATTATTTCCTAGAACCCTGTGTCCAGATAATGAGGTGGGTGAGTGGGTGGGGATTAAGGGATTTAACATATGGATTTTTGGGGGACACAGTTCAGTCCCTAGTAGCTGGCAGTGGTTAGCATTCCATAAACATCAGCCACTGTCTCGATGGTCCCAGTGTACAGAACAAGCGCACTGGCTGAACAGCAGCCGTTCTCTGCCTTGTCCTCTGCAGAGCCTGAGCCCCTGCACGCACACTCCCTCATCCCCGGCATCGCTAGAGCCAGGAATGAGCTGGTGAATCACTGGGCTCAACCTCCTTATTTTTCAAGTGAGAAACCAAAGACTGAGAGAGGCTGAGGGTTTTGTTGCCCACCTGGGACCAGAACTCAGTTCCCAGTCGAGGCAATTCCTCATATCTCTGGTGGTGCCACAGTTCTGGTTCTCGGGCCACTGTGCTATGGGTCAGGACAAACGGCAGCTCTGGTGCACGTTCCGCAGAAAGTATTTCCGGATCCCTTGCCCTCTCCCACCTCATCAGTGAGCCCCTAGTACTAATGTGAACCTTCAGAGCAGCAGGGCATACTGCTGAAAATCCCAAGGGCTGACCCCAGGTGCTGGCAGGGCGGGCAGTCAGAGCCACCAAGCTTGTAGCAAACATTATGAATCAATACGTTGTTCTGTGCATAAGCTTTGTGGAGTGGATTCAGCCTGCATCGGACTGAGGTGGCTGGGTGGGTTCCACAGTGGGGCGCCTCCCTGGACATGGAACTGAGGCAGGCCACACTGTGCCATTCTGGACCCTTTGTGCGTGTGGAACTGCACTGCCCCTCTCTGACCTTCAGTTTCTTCATCAAGGAATAAAGACGCCTGGTCCTGACTCCCGCTGTGAGGCTTCCAGAATGTCAGACTCCTGTCCTGCAATGCCAGCCAAGTGCTCTTCCTCCTCTCTGCTCGGCTGCCTTCTGGGGGCCTGGCAGCACCGAGGTCATGCGGTCCTCACCTGGACTGGGAGGTGGTGGCTCGCAGCATTTCCGTCCTTGGATTGGAATCACGGCCTTCACTGTTTGGTTGGTTTCATTCCCACCGGATTTGCAAAGCTTTGCAGGAGCTCTGGGCCTCCTTCTAAGAAGAGTAAGGAGCGTCCTTGGGGAGGCAGGCCTCTCTTATGTCCTTTAAGCAACCCCAAAATTCCCAGGCCAGCTCACCATTCCTCCCTGGCAGCCTCACTGCCCCTCCAGCCAGTGCAGGACATGGGACTGGGCAAAACCTCCCAGCCTTCTCCATCTCCTCTTCCCTGGCCAGGCGAGAGCTGGCAACGTCTGCTACGCCAGCCCTGGACACACCTGTCAAAACAGAGCCATGGGAGAGGAGAGTGGGGAGCTGACAAACATGGTCTGACCACGCCGTACTTTCCGGCGGGGCCGGGCTGTGCTGGGCTGGCAGGGGGCTGCCTAGAAACACAGGTGGGCGGCACACTGCGCAGCTCCCCGGGCATTGCTTGACCTGCAAAAGCATGGGTCATTCATTTTCTTTGCCTTCACCTGGCTGGTCCTTTTTCTTCTTTCGAACACTTTTAAAGTGCAAGGCTCTGTGTCTGATGTGGTGGGAGATACACAAAGATTAGTGTAGTGCTCTCAGCAGGGACCACCTAGGAGCCCATAAAAATGCAGACTGCAGGCCTCCACTCCAGACATACTGCTTCAGAATGACAGAGATGGGTGGGACAGGAGCAGTGAGGGGAACAATTCCCCAGGGAATTCTGATGGCCTCTACAAAATTTGAGAACAACAGGTGTAAGAGATAAAGAAATAGAAATAGCGTTTTTAAATTTATGTCCAGTATCTCATTTAATCCTCACAAACCAAGTGTATTTTCATTTTATAGCTCAGAAAATAAGGCTCAGAAAAGTAAAATTCACCCAAGGCCACACAGATGCTACATGGATTTGAATCCACGATTTATGGAAGCCAGCTACAGCAAGCTACTTCTTACAGAATGGTGGGGCTGGGAACTCAATGGGACCTGTGTTTCGCATCTGAGAAAGCTGGGATCCTCAGAAACAGACATCCTCAGGGTCCCAGAGCAAGCTAGTGACAGAGCTGTGACAAGGCCCCAAATCTCAGGGCACCCAGGCTTTCCCCGTTGCAGCTGCCTTGCCACTAAACACGCCCAGGGACTGGGGAGAGCCGTGCAGGAGTTAGAATAGGCAAGTGCTTTCTGCTCCGAAATCCAGAGGCTTCAGGAAGGAAGCCACGTGCTGACCCTCAGCCAGGCCACTAACCTCCATAGGGTCTTTTCTCTGAACCCAGTGCCTCTTGAATGGGTACCCAACTAAATCCTGTGAGTGAGGGATAAGCTATTAAATATTAAAATGTTTTCTTATAGTGTTTCATCTATCCTAGGTCACACTTTGTTTTCTTATAATCAGAGCCGATATGCAGTCAGTCAAAAAGTTTGGAATGACCAAGAATATGATTTAGAAATGAATTTATATTTACCATACTCAAAGATATTTATCCAAGGAAAATAAATACATTTTCCACAAAAAGACCTGTACAGAGACATTCATAACAGCTTTCATCATGATCGCCCTAAACTGGAAGAAGCCCAAATACGCATCAACAAAGGAAAGGATAAATAAATTGTGGTACCTCATACAATGGAATAGCAACTACTCAAGAGAAGGAGGAGGGGAGGGGTAGGGGAGGGGATGAATAAGGAGGAAGACAGAACAACAACAAAACATAGGCAACAACATAGAAAACACTCAAAAACACTGTATTGAAGGAAAGCAAGACACAAAAGAGCACATGTAGAATGATTTCATCTATATTAAATTTTAGAAGAGGCAAAACTACTAAAGATTAGAATAGCCTCAGGTTGTTCAGGAGAAGAACAGGAATTGATGGAAAGAGCATAGATAAGTTTCTGCTGTTGTGGAGATGGTCTATATATTGACAGAAGTGTGGTTTATACAGATGTGTATATTTGCTAAAACTCATCAAACTATACAGGTGATCGGTGCAGTTCACTGAAGGTAAACTGACACTCAGTTTTTAAAAAATTATTTCAAAAAATAGAAATTCACTTCCAAAATCTCATGAGTCAAAAAAGAAATTATAATAAAAATGAAGTTAAAGAAGATATAGAAAACATTTTTTAAAGCTATTTTATAATGAAGAGACTAAATCCTTGAAGTTGAAGAATTTAGCTGAGGGAAGTACTTGGAGAGGAAATTAATGGCCTTAAACACTTATATTAGAAAAGAAGAAAGGCTAATTAGTGAGCTAACTGTCCAACTTCAAGTTTGAAGATGTGCCCCAGAACACACATAAAGAAAAGAGAAAGAAGGAAATAATAAAAGGCAGAAATTAAGAAATGGGGAAAACAAAGTCTGAAGAGAGAATCAACAAAGTCAAAAATTGGTTCTTTTAAAAGATTAATAAAATTGATAAACCCTAGGCAAATTGATCAAGAAAAATGAAAGAAGGCATAAATAATATTAGGAATGAAAATGGTGACATTAAGAGGAGATATTATGGACAGTTGGTGCCAATAAGTTTGAAAATTAGAGGGAACAAACAAATTCGTAGGAAAATGTAACTCACCAAAGCTGACTCAAGTAGAAAACCTGACTATTCTGAAACCAAGAAAGAAATTGAATCAGTGGTTTAAAATATTCCCACAAAGAAAACAGCAGGCCCAGGCAGAAAGACTTACCGGCAAATTCTATCAAAACATTCAAAGGTACAAATCCAATCCAACACAAACTCTTCCAGAGAACAGAAGAAACAGAGAGTGTTCCCAACTTACTCTGTAAGGATTGAAAACCTTGTTACTTAAACCAGACAAGAAAATAGATAAACAGATGCAGAAAAAGCACAAGTAGTAAACTAAGCATCCATTCATAACTTCTAAGAAAGCCTATCAAATCAGGAATAAAAGGGAACTTTTAAACCTAAAATTTGGTACCTGCCCAAAATGTCCACAGCAAACATCTTTCATAAAGGTGTTTTTCTATTAAATTAAATAATTTCTATTAAAATTATTCCTTTTAATAGAACCAGACATTACATACCTCCTGATATGATGTAATGGAAAGCACACAGCACCACCTATTCAGTAGACTTGTCAAGAAAAGAAACAAAGAAAGGTGACACTAATAGTAATCGAGCCTCTAGATCTATCTGCCAGTTTACATACAACTCCAAGGACAGAAACACATAAACACTAATCTCCATCATCTCGAGGTGTCAGTCCGTCAAACCCACAGTACGTTGGCTTCTTTAACAAATAAATGCTTGGAAAAAGCAAAGGGTAGAGGGAATGTTATAGAGTAAAAGAGCCTTAAAATTAATCTTTAAGTAAAAGTTTTTTGAAGAGCGAGGCTTAAGAAACATGTCAACCACATGCACTGTGTGTTTGGATTTTAATTCAACTTTATAAAGACATTTTTGAGACAGTCCTAGAAATCTGAACACAGATTTGCTATTAGACCGTATTAAGAAATAATGAAATGTGGTGATGTATTGTGATTATGTTCTTTTAAGCCTCTCTATGTTAGAGATAGATACTTGCAATATTTAGGGGTGAAATAATTTGATGTCCGGGATTTACTTTCAAATATTCCATGGGATAAGACAAAACAATTGGTAAAACACTGATAATTATAGAACTCCGTGATGGGGACACAGGGATTCATTGTCTAGTCTCTTTATCTTTGTTTATGTTGGAAATCTTCTATACAAAAACTTAAAAAGCAAATAAAATGATGGTAACAACAAATGTTATTTAAAAAAGAAAACAACAAGGATGAGAGCCCATCTCTTCCTTCACCATTGTGGATGGGGCCTCCTGGGAAGACCAGGCTGCTGGTTATACTATCTCCAGCGCATTTCCATGGCGGATGCTTGTATCATTTCTCTCCTGGAATTCCCTTCCTGCTCATCTTTCCAAGCTTAAGACCTGTCTCTCCTGCAAACCCAGCTCCCGTGTTACCCATAGCAGGTAGCTGTTGGGTTAGTGTACCCAGAATCCACTCCCTCTTCTTCAGGTAACAACACCCCTCTTTTGCTTTGGAGAAATGCCTTTAATCACCTCATGTGGTTCGCATAGGGTTGACTCCACACCCAAATCAACCACAGAATTGGGCCGGGACCCACGTCTGACCAGTGAGAATACCATCGCTCGGTGCAGGAATGGGCATGTTACCCAGGCAGGACTGATTAGCCAACGAGTGTCATGTTTTTGCTGGAAGTATCAGAAAAGGGGCGCTTTTTCTTTAGGGGTAGCTAGATGAGAAGACTGAAAGCCTGGGGTGGCTGTGTTCGTTTGGCTTCAAATATGAAAGGAGACACTACCTAAGAAAGAAGCCCCCATGAGAAAGCAGACCCAGAGCCTGACAATAGCATGGGAGCCCCGGGAGACAGCCACACCTCCTCCCCTCAGAGCAGTCTCCCCGCTCAGTCTTCCAGAACATTCATTAGTAAAATACCCTTTTGTTAGAGAGACAGGAAGGGAGGAAAAGAGCACGCATTCTCTTGAGGATCAAGAACAGGGTGTCTGCCACTGTCGCCACTTGTGTTCAACCTTGAACTGGAGGTCCTGTACATTTCATAAAATAAGAAAGAGAACTAGATGAGAAATAAAGTAAGAAAGAGAAATAAAAAGCATAGGGGCTGACATATGGTAATAAATGGTAAAAAGCACATGGTGCCTGAGATATTTTTTGCCTCTGTTTTCTACAGTAACGTGCTCATGCAGTCAACTTTCTCTATTTTGCCATTCTCCCTTAGCATGAACCTAACCTGGCTTCCACATGCGATGACACACCCATCAGGCAGAGGGTTCTCAGTCTTCCTCCTCCCCAGTAACTTGGAGGAGATTTTCTTGGGCCCTTCTCTGCCCCACCTGAGGGTGCAGCCTGGCGGGAGTGTGGAAAACACGTGTGCCTGGGGCCCAGATAGGAATCCCAGCTCCCACGAGCTGTGTGACCTCCGAGCCCGCCTTTCCTCATCTATGATATAAGGATAATAACTCTCCCAGGGGTTGCTGGAGGAGGTAAGACACTGCACAAGGGCCCCACACACTCTCATCTTTCTGCTTTCTGTCTTGTTTTGCTCTTCTCCTTGGAGCAACCAGAGGTTTTTGTTTTATTTCAGCATAAATCAGATCTCTTCTGTTCTGTGCTTAAAACTCTTCCAATAATTTCCCATCACACCTGGAATAAAAGCCAAACTCTTTAACAAAGTTCACGAGGGTCTGCCCGCTCTGAACCCTGCTTATTTCTCTACTGTCCCTCTGCCCCTCGTTCCCGACCCCGACACAGCGGCTTGGATCTTCCTCAGACAGACCGGGCAGGTTTCAGCCTCAGGGGAGGAGCCCCTGTGGACGTCACTGCCTGGAACTCTCTTTCCCAGCACTTTCTTCTGGCTACTCCTTCTCCTCCTTCAGAGCTCCACTCAAATGTCACCTCCTCAGCGGGGCCGTCCCTGGTCATTTCTTTGAAAGTAGGGGGAGAAATTAATATGGGGAGGAGGGAGCTGCCGATGGGGAGCATGTCACACTTACTGTTCACACTGTAATAATCTGTATCCCTGTGTGTTCTCCCACCAGACTGTAAGTTCTTGAAGGCAGGGGCTGTGTTCCAGCCTCAGAACTGAGTGCCCCATCTGTGTGGGCTGAAACAGACCAGGTAAGTACAGGCGAGCAGCCGTGGGGGAGCTGGACCTGCGTTACCTGTCTGATCACCTGGGTCAGTTATTAAGCTATTGTTTCACATTCCCAATATCTGTTCAGTACCTGAGTCATGATGCCAGAACTCTGCCAGCCTCTTTTTTTTTTTACTTACCTGGTTCCTCATTCTGTCCTGCTGAGGGGGAGCCCTAGATGGAAGCCCTGCAGGAGGGGAGAAGGGAATCTCTCCTTCCTGTCGGCTTCCCATGGGCTTCTGGTTCTTGTCAGCAGCATTCCAACTTCCCATCTTCATCTGTAATAGCCACTGAATCCAGTTCAAAGTCTGTCCAACAGAAACAGCCCTATGGCACCCCCTCTGCCCAGTGGGAGACGCCAGCACCAGTCGGCTGGATCCCCTCTCTGAGCGAGAGACCCCGCTCAGCTGAGCCACGCCCCCTCCTCAGACCTCTTGAGTTTCAGCTTCCCGGACCCCTTCTCCAAGTTCCTGAGTGGTAATGAGTCAGTCTGGTAGCCCTGGAGTGGGAGGTGTGTCTTGCAGACCACCATGACACCTTAGGGCTCTCTCTGTGCCTTTTTGCAAATGGACAACTTCATACCAGCCAACACGGTCTTTGTGTTAAATCCTCACTGTTTGCATTCCCGGTGAGGTTTCTGTTCCTGAGCGGACTCTGAATGATCTAGCAACCCGCCACACTGTCATTCATTCCAAAATAGTCATTGAATGCCTCTTGCACTGCAGGTATTATAACTAAAAATGATGGGCAGAACTGGAGCATGCACCCAGTCGTGGCCCCTGTGATGAGTGAGCTGTGTAGGGTTTGTATTCCCAGATCACTTCCATCTATTGGAGGGAATGTTTTGTGGTATTCTGGACAGATTGTCAGTGATGACTCATGACGAGGAAAGAGAGAAGGAGGGCATAGAAAGGGCACAAGATAAACAGGAGGAACTGTCAAAGCCCTTGACAATGGCAAAGAACAACAAAAAATCCCCCCAAATAGAAAAGGCAATGGGAAGATTTACTGTGGAAAACCACTTCTCCCTCACCAATACATTTTGTTATCTTTTTTACCTACTAATACTTCTTCCTAACCCAGCTGGGTGGTGGGCTGGGAGGCAGGAGTTGGGAGAGAGCAGTTTCCAAGCTTCATAGGCCTGGGAACAGACAGCAAGATGTGTGATCACCTGCCCTGAATATGGCTGGAGGGACACCAGGAAGGACATTAACCGCATGCTTTGCCTGCTTGCTTAGGAGAAATCTCACCTGCATCCCAACATATAAAACAGATTAAGAGGACCACACAGGGCTGTCTAGGAAAACTGACAGCATTCTAATTCTCTACCTGGGGAAGGTTGCATGGGGATTGGCTTTATGATTATTTTAAAACTGAACATACATATTTTTGTACTTTTCTGAATGTATCGTATAGTTCACAATTTTTTATTGGAGTGGGGAACGCTATGGTTAAAGAGGCTCCCCAAGCACCTCCTTAAAACCTGGAATTTCATGGGAAATAACTGAAAATGTCAGCGACCTGACCAGTCCATCAGAAGAGGCCTGACAAGCAGAAGCAGCGCCTGAAAGGAGTGTGCGCAAGACCCTAATATGGTCCTGAGAGAGGAATTTGGTGAACCAGTTCTGGAAGTGTCCAGGGCAGCCACTCTCTGGGTTTGGGGGTCTCTAGCCCCCCAACCCCCCTCCCCCCAGTTCCAACCAAGGGGCTGACTTGGGGGTACAGTGGGAACTGCCCTTGTTTCCTCAGAAGCTGGGAAGCTCAGAGGGGAGCGGCTTTAAGCCATGCTGGGGGTGGAGGCTCCCAAAGAACAAGGAAGCCAAACTGGGTACATATCAAAAGCGTGACGGTTCCGAGGTGGTTCCAAGGCCAACTAGGTGACCCACAAGAGGCTGGGAAGGCACTGAGCCGTGTCTCGTTTATATCTCGCCATCTCCCCACACCGCAGAGGAGGGTTCGGGGGGTGGAGCAGGTTCCCGAGGCCCTGTCTGTGAAAATAGAAGTCCTATTTGTTTGGATGTGGGTGAGCAGGCACTGAGAAGACACCTACTTGTTCTAGGATCTGGGGACCCCTGTGTTAGGAGAGTGGCCCGTGCTCTCAGGGCCTCAGGGCATCACAGAGCCTGGTGGGACAGGAGCGGACCCAGGTGTGTTCTCTCAGCTCTGCTCAAGCTGAGCCCAACCCCCCAGAGGATCCCAGGCCCACCCTGAGACCAACTGGGACCAGAAAGCTGATGTAGGTCATCTACCATGAAGGACACATACTTCTACAGACCTGACCGCTCTATCCTTTAGCCAGAGAGGTGCGACCTTACTCAGGAATTGGGCACCGGAGAGACTGATTAGAAATCGCTTGGTTACTTTGGAATTGCCAGCCTGTTGCTGAGCTGGACTTTCTCATACAAAATATAGGAATTGCTTTCCTCCATCCCTCATCGCATTGTCAGAAGAATGGAGACAAATAGCATGTATGGGGGAATCTGCTTGGATTCCTCCCCTCACTCAGATAGTGTACAGGCCAGCTCCATCTGTTCACAAATGAACAGCCAACATGCATTTCAAAGAGGAAGACAAACATTCTCCACATTTTAAAATGCACAAATCCTTTGACTCTGCAACTCCACTCCCATGTTCCCTCTCTCACAAATATGCATAAACAGGAAATGATATTTGTTCAAGGAATCAAATTTATTTGCCCAGTATATAAGCAAAAGATTGGACATTAACCTGATTCCCATTAATAAGAGACTAATTAAATTATGACATATCTATCTAGAAGACAGAAAATTTTGTGGCCATTAAAATGTAGTAAGGCGATTGTCCATGTACTAATCATTTCTAAAATATATTCAAAAAGTTAAAATTTGTTAAAAGCAAGGTTCAAAAGAGCATGTACAGTAGGCTATCCATTTATATTTATTCATAAAATATAAATATATACATCGCTGTTTTTATATGCTGAGAATATCTTTGGAAGGATGCCGAATGTCTTAAAAACAGAAGTTGTCCCTGGAAAGGGGGCCTGGGGATTGGGCGAGAGGGAGGAGGGAGGCCTACTTGTCCCTTTATATTCTTTTGCACCTTTTGGGTTTTGTGACTGTGTTAAGCAATTGGTTTTATTTTAAAAGATAAAAAAGCAAAGAAGTCAAGCTGCCTTTCCAAAGCAAGAGGTATTGCCATTCGCTTCACACCGGGGAGAGCTCAACAGAGCGTCAGCGCCCCTCCCAGGTCACAGCTGTCTCAGCACTGCCTGACTGAAGCCCCTGAGTGGGCTTCCTTCCCTCGACCAGAGCAGCAGAATCCCCGAGAGGCTCTTACTTCCCCTGAGTCTTTTTCTCTTTTTCAAACTCTCCACTCCTTCGCTTCTTGGACTCGTCATGATGTCATGCTTCATTTCAACATACTTTCATAACATGCTAACATTTGCTTCCACACCACTCACTCTCCTTTTTATAAATGATGTTGGCATCCCCTGCCAAGATCAGGGGAGTCTGATTGCATCCGTCTGGTTCCTGTGTGTCCACGCCTGAGCGGCTTCTGGGAAGGCTCTTTGTTGGCTGCCTTAATCCTGTCCCCAGTGGATTCCTGTAAATTTCAGGACTGCTCTCACCTGGTTCCTCTGTCCATATGAGTGGCTTCTGGGAAGGCTCTCTGTTGGTTGCATTAATCCTGCCCTCTGTGGATTCCTGTAAGTTTCAGGACTGCTCTCACCTGGTTCCTCTGTCCACATGTGAATGGCTTCTGGGAAGGCTCTCTGTTGGTAGTATTAATCCTGCCCCCAGTGGATTCTTGTAATTTTCATGCCCAATGACCCTTTTGTCACCAGAATAGTCTATTCCTCCTGCCTACCGCATCCTCAGGCCCCTCTCTTCCCAGCTCTTGGGCGCATTTCCTTGTGAGTCTCATGATTCTTTTTCTGCAACTTTCAATTACTTAAATCTCTGATCCCCTCGGCCAAGTTCTTCCAGCCTTCTCATTCTCCTGTGTCTGATCTCAAACCCTCCCTGATCACTCAGGTTTCAGGCAGGAGATTTCATAGAGGACCCCTAAGATCTGACAATTTCTGCCAAGGCAATGCTGGACCATGGGTCTACATCCCCATATATCTTCTTCCCTTCATTCCAACCTCTTGAGTCAGGGAACTACACACCCTTTGATCACACTTCTTAACAGACATCTTTCTGGGAAGAGAGTATTGTATAGTGAAAAGGGTCTAGATCACAGTCAGAGAGACTGAATCCTTGCTCTGTCGTTTACCTTCTATATCTTGGGCCACTTACTTTTACTTCATTGAGCTACAGCTTGTTTTCTGAAAAATAAGTGTAAGAATTGTTATTTCATAAAGTAGTAATGAGGTTAAGAGAAATTTGTATGTGAAGGATATATTTTAGCCCCTTGACTTAAAGCCAATGCTTAGTAAATACAGTTCTCTCCCCCTGGATGTTCTCCAAACTCATGTGCCAACTTCATCCCACAGAGACCATGCCACATACACCCTCACTAGCATGCACAGACACTCTCATAACATATACACATTGTACCTATAAAGTGATTTACATATATTAATTGATTTACACAAAGACATATAGATCATATTCATATGACCCAAGAGACAAGATTTTTTAAAGTAGGAAAGAAAGAAGAGGAAATGCATGTATAGAAGAAGAAAGGAATGAGCATATAGTTGAGGAAGGGAATAGTTAAGAAGGAGAAGGTGAGAGAATGTGTGGGAATAAGAAGTAAATGGAGTTTTGATCAATAAGAAGCTTACCTCCATGATAATTTGGTAAGCATAGGTTATTTAGGACCTAATTTGTGATCTTCACCCATCTAAGACAACAGGAAACATGCTGGAGGAATGGAAGCTGGCCATAGAAAGAGAAAGATTTGTGCCTATTTGTGGCCTCCTGGGAGGTGACCATGAGCCACAGGAGCTAGACCAATCTGTGGGTCACCTCAGGGGCAAATGACGAGAGGACAGGACTACCACTGGGAAAGGGGATATAGAAAGGAAGGAATATAAATGGAGTGGAAATATGGTCAAATTGTGTAAAGTAATCCTTACTCATCAGAGCAGGTCAAGGGTTTCCTAAGTGGTGTCCCTCAATACCTTACCACATGACAAGCTGAGGGGATTGGGGTGCTTTCCTCTCTGAAATCCACTGGGTGACTTCTGCTTCTCGATATAACAGAGTAATTGGTACCAGACCAGCTCTCCCATCGTAAACAACCATAAAACTGGACAAAACGCACAACACAACGGTTTTCAAAAAGTGGGTAACTGGCAGTGCAAGTCTACAGTCCCCAAGAGAAAGAAAACCCACAAGGTGAACCCCATAATCGCCCTGGGGAGTTTTGTAACTGAGAGCAGAGAGTTAAAGTCTGATTGAAGCACAGCAGTTTGGAGCACTGAAGCAGCTGGAGACTGCAGAACAGGGCCCTGAATAAGAAAGATATGTGCCTTTCATGGGCCCAAAAGTTGTGTTTAGCTCACCCAAGAGGTCTTGGATGAGGGATGTACATTCACAGGTCAAAATTACACAGGATTGCCTGTTGGCAGATACACAGGCTTGAGAATGCAACTGAGATATAAGAGATCAAAAAGTCCTGGGGATACAAAGATCCACACCAGCCAGAGTGGAGAGATGTCATTAATACTTTGCCAACATCTTGGGCATCAGGCAGACACATCAGAAAAGCTGTGTTTTAGGAGTGAAGACTACACCCTGGAGTAAGACCTGTCAGAGACTCAACCAAAAAACAAACACAAACAAACTAAAGCCAAGGTCCACAAAATGTCTAAGAGACAGCGTTTGGAGGTTGAGTCCCATGAAATTAGAAGGTTTGAAAAATAATTAGGGCTTTTTACAGACTTGCCACAACAAAACATAAAATCAAGTCAAGACAAGTTAAAGGGGCTCAACTGGTGATTAACTGTTTGCCATAACAAAAATCAACACTCTCAACACTCTTCTGAGGAAAATAACAGAATCTGCAGTCTCTAAAATGTGTCATCAACCATGTCCAAGAATTACTGTATGTACCCCACCAAAACAAGAACAAAACCAGAAAGATGTGACTATTTTCAAGAAAAAAAAAAGTGATAGAAACTGACCCAGTGGTTACCTAAATGTTAGCTGACAGACTAAAAATATAATAAATATGTTTAAAGAACTAAATGAAAACATGGTCATAATGAGTAACAAAATAGGGAATGTCAACAGAAAAGTGTAAGTTATAAAAAGGAACAAATGGAAATTTTACAACTGAAAATTATAGCAACTGAAATAAAGTCTTCACTGGATGGAATCAACAGCCATTGGCAATGGAAAAAGAAAAAGTCAGTAAACTTGAAGACATGTCAATAGAAAGTATCCAAACTGAAGAATAAAGGTGAAAAATACACAGAAAAATTAATATATCCTCAAGGACATATGGGAAAATACCATATAATCCAACATACATGAAACTGGAGAGCCAGAAGAAAAATTGAGGATAAATATAAAGAAAACCACACCTATGCACCGACTAGTCAAACCACTAAAAACCAAAGATAAAGTCTTGAAAACAACGAGATAATAAGACACATTACATACAAGTGACAATGACATGAAATTCCCTTGAATTCTTAGATCAATATATAAATATATGAAGGTATATAGAAAATCTGAAGCAGCTACAACTAATTAACACTATGCTAAATAAGAACACTGCAAACATTCTTTTGAAGGACATATAGGCAATCAAAATAGAACACACCTTGGGTCATAATTAAGTCTCAATAAATTTTAATAGATTGGAATCTTATATAATATGCTCTTTGATTACAATGAAATTAAATTAGAAGTTAATGAAAATAAAATATTTAGGAAATCCCCAAATACTTGTAAATTAAATATCATACTACTAAATAACACCTGGGTCAAAAAAGATATCATAAGGAATATTATAAAATATTGAGAATGAATGATAATAAAAATGAAACATACATAAATTTGTAGGATACAGCTAAAGCAGTTTTTAGAGGGAAATTTATATCCTTAAATGTCTACACTAGATAAGTTGAAAAACTAAAGTTAACCTTAAGAAATTAGATGTAAGAAAGCAAATTAAACCCAAAGTTTTAAAATACTTTGAAGGAAAAAAATAATAACAAAAGTAAGAACAGTCATCAATGAAACAGTAGCCAAACAAACAATAAAGATAACAAAGCCAAAAATTGGTTATTTGAAGAAATTAATACAATTGATAAACCCCTAGAGATTAATAGTGAACAAAAAAGAGAAAAAGTAAATTCCAATATCATGAATGAACAGGGGGTATCACCATAGATGATACAGACATTAAAAGGATAATAAGGGAATATTATGAACAATTTTATGCCAATACATTTGATTTCTTAGATGAAATGGACATATTCCTTGAATAGCACAACTTCTAAACAAAAACTCCAGGAGAAACAAAAAATCTGAATAGTTCTCTTTGTGTTACCGAAATTGAATTTTTAATTAAAGGAAAATTCTCACAAAGTGAACACCAGTCTCTGGTGGTTTCACAAGTGAATTCTATAATATATTTAAGGAAGTTATATCATTCTTATGAAAACTCTTTCAGGAAACAGAGGAGGAAGGGATCTTCTCAATTCATGTTATGAAGCCAGTGCTATGGACTGAAAAATTGTATATCCTACCAAAATTCATGTACTGACATCTTTACTTTCAAGGTAATGGTATTCAGAGGTGGGGCCTTTCAGAAGTGACTAGGTCACGAGGGAAGCGGAAGCACCTTCTTAAATGATATTAGTACTCTTGTAAAAGAGACCCCAGAGAGATCCCTCACCCCTTCCACCAGGTGAGGACACAGCAAAAAGAAGACACTCTTTGAACCAGAAAGTGGGCCCTCACTAGACACTGAATCTGCTGGTGACTTGATCTTGGACTTCCTAGACTCCACAACTGTGAGAAATAAATTTCTGTTGTTTGTAAGTCACCTAATCTCTAGCATTTTGCTATAACAACCCCAAACCAGACAAGGGCATTACAATAATGAAAATTATGGACAAATAATCTTTTATGAAATTTTTAAGTGCAATTAACAACGTTAACAAATCAAATCCAACAATAGATTAAAAAAAACACACAATGCACCATGACCAAGTTGGGGTTTATCCCAGGAATGGAAGACTCTTTCAACATTCAAAGACCAGTCAATGTAATTTACCACATTAACAGGACAAAGAGGGAAAATTATACAACCATTTCAATAGATGTAGAAAAATAATTTGACAAAATTCAATACCCTTTCATGATTAAAAAAAATAACTCCCAGAAAATTATAAATAGAAAGGAACTTCTTCAACTTGGTAAAGGGCATCTATAAAAAAAACTACAGATAATCATATATTTAATGGTGAAAGACTAAATGCTTTCTCTAAAATCAGGAACAAGGTAAGGATCTCATCTCTCACCCTTCTATTAAATATTTCACTGGAATCCTTCCTAGTGAAATAGACAAATAAAGAAATAAATACTGGAGAGAAAAATATAAAGCTATCTTTATTCATAGATAGCCTGGTTGTTTGTGTAGAAAATCCTAAGGAATCTACAAGAAAACAATTATTACTAATAAGTGAATTTATCAATGTCACAGTATAGAAGGCCAATTTACTAAAACATATTGCATGTCTACATACTAGGAGCAAAAGAATTAGAAAATTAAAAAATTTTAAATCATCTAGCAATAGTGTAAAAGCATAAAACACATTGGAATAAATTCATGGAAGATGTGCATGATCTCTATGTGGAAAACCATAAAATTGCTGAAAGAATTTTTAAATTACCTTTACAAACGGAAATTTATATCATGTTCATGTATAAGAAGATAATTATTATTCAGATATTACTAAGTTGTCCCTTTTCTCTATATTCATCTATAGATTCTACACATTCCCAACACAATTCCAGAAGACTCTTTTTGGAAATTGACAAACTGATCCTAAAAATGTATGTGAAAATACAGAGGACCTAGAAAAAGATAACAGAACTCTGAAGAAGAGTTAAGATGGAGGGCTTATACTACTTGATTTCATGACTTACTCTAAAGTAGCAGTACTCAAGACAGTGTGATAATGGTGTAAAGAGAAACATAGTTCAACTGAACCAAACAGAGAATGCAAAAATAGACCCACACACATACTATCAATTGACTTTCCTCAAAGGCACCAAATAATTTCAATAAAGAAACATTTTTTCAACAAATGTTTTTTTTCCATATGAAAAAAGTTAACCTTTATATTACCTCACACCATACAGAAAAATTCATCTGATATGGACCATAGACCAAAATGCAAGAACTAAATCTATAAAACTTCTAGAAGGAAACATGAGATAATTTTCATGACCTTGTGGTAGGCAAAGGTTTCTTAGTATGCAAAAGTCACAAGCCATAAAATAAAAATCTTGATAAATTGGACTTTACAATTAAAACCCTGTATTCTTCAAAATATACCTTTAGGAAAGTAAAAAAGCACACCATGGACTAGGACAAAATACCTGCAATATGAGACAAAGGACTTGCATTCAGGATGTATAAAGAACTCTTATAATTCAATTTTAAAAAGACATACAGCCCAATTTAAAAATGAGTGAAGACTTTAACAGACATTTTTCAAATGAAGATATATGAATGACATGTTAGAATATGAAAAGCAGTCAACTTCATTAATCACCAGGGAAATGCAAATTAAACTGCAATGAGATATCACTAGAATGACTACAATTTTTAAAATTGACAATACCAAATGAGGATATGGGGCAACTGGAACTCTCATACAATGATGGTGTGATTGTAAAATGGTATAACCACTTTGGAAAAATTAGGCCATTTCCTATGAATTTGAACATATACTTAATGAATGATCCAGCAATTCTACTTCTGTGTCTTTACCCAAGAGGTGCAAAGACTTTTATGTAATATAGCATTATTCATAATAGCAAAAAAAAAAAAAAACAAACCCTGGAAACAATACAAGTTGTTCCATCAGCCTGTAAATGGATTAAAAAACAGTGGTATATCCATATTCTGGGGTAAAAAAAGGAACAAAATACTGATAACACACTTCTTTGATGAATCTCAAACACATTATGCTAAGCAAAGGAAATCAGATTGTAAAGAGCAGAGACTGCATGATTCTATTTACAAGAAGTTCTAGAATAGGTGAAACTAGTCTATAGTTATAGAAACCAGGTAAGTGGATTCCTGGGATGGGATTGGTAGCAAAGGAGCAGTGGGCAAGTTTCTGGGGATTCATGTAAACATTCTGATTGGTGCCACAGTCACATGGGTATACACATTTATCAAAATTCATCAAACTTACATTGAAATATGTACATTGCATTGTATATAAATCATAACTCAATATAGTTGGTTTAAAAACAAAATCCACCCATCAATCCCCATGGCCCACAAGTGTCACTATGGTGACACTTTCTAGCTCCCCTACAAAGAGCTAGTCTCTTCTTCCACTGAATCTGAGGGCTTTGTGGACCCCCTGTTAGACACTCATCACATGCCAGTATACATCTCTTTGTTCCCAGATCATGAGCTGCTTGAGTTCTGGGGCTGGCATGACCAACTGTCCAGGTTTTCAGTACTAAAACTGGGGGAGGCTCAGGCACACTGGGGCCACTGGTCACCTTATCTGAGACCTTGGGTTTCACATCGTGTCAGGGACATAGTGTACAGTCACTGAAAGCCGAGAATACATGGGTAGGTAGGGGGCTCAAGGCTCTACTCTGGTGCTCTCATGCAAACTGAGGCCCGAGAGGAAAGCCAGAGGCACTGCAGATCCAGACCCAGATGCAAGCTCAGTGGGTCCTGCCCGTGCCCCGGCCTCCCTTCCTGCTCTTGGGTGTTCTGGAGGCAGATAAATAATCCTGTTTAAGTTTTACGGAGCAGGGAAGGTCTTTCAAAGCCCCGTCTCCGGGAAGCTCCCCTCCCACCCCCTTCCTCCGAAGTCACCTGATGCAAGTGGCCCTCAGCTTCCTTTCTCCCCACACCTCCCAAGCCCACGCCCCAGCCCCAGCTTTGCCTGGTTCCCTGCTGACCTTTCAGGGAGCAGTTTGCTTGGGAAATGCCTTTATATAAACAAAAACAGCCTTCAGGTTTTCCAGAGGCCGGCTTGTTTTCCCCTTCAGGGCCCGGGTACAAAAATAACCCGTGGGAGAGAGCCGCCCTGCCTCCCCGGCCCCTAGGCTTCTGTGCTCTCAGGCCCGGCCCGCAGGGCCCCCTTTGTCAGAACTGTTCCCTGGGGGCTGAAACAATGCCGCTAGCAGCGGGAGCTGGAAGCTGGACCTGACTGGGCTCAAGGGCCTGGGAGAGGGACGGAGCAAAGGCGGGCTTGAGAAACTGCTTTCCATCCCCACCAACAGACCTGTCGTCCCCGCGTCTCTGGCAAGGCCTCATCTGGGTGGAAAAGGCTATCGTCTCATTTCCACAGGGCCCCGATGTTCTCTCTCCTCTCAGCCTGGAAAATGCTCGGACCCGCCTGACCTCGCTCCCTCTCGACCCTCCTTCCCACCAATCAGCACCCAAGCGGCGTGTTTTTCACACTTGCAGCTCTCCCTCCTCAGGCCCTGCCAGGGCCGAAGCTTGGCCCGGTAGTCCAGCTGGCACCCACATGAAAGCCCTTCCTGTCAAGAGCCCACAAGGAAAACCAGAGCTGCCCACACCCACAGCCCTGGCCCAGGGTCCCTGTACACAGGGCCACGGAAACTTGGCCACGGTGCTCCAGGGGAAAAAACAGCTCTGAGCCACACAGGAGAGGGGCCTCCCATGTGCCCCGCCAGGCCCAGCCGGGCAGCACAGAGAGGGGCCGTGCCCAGGAGCCTGCAGCCCACTGCTGTGCAGCCCCTGGGACTGGCAGAGGACACTCAGAACGTGGAAAGTCGTGCATGGGGCAGCACTTTGTGTCTGTTAGTGCAGGTGGAGGGGAAACAGGAGCCCGCTGCGATTTCCCGTGGGTGTGTGAGCAGAGAAAGTAGAAACTGAGAAGCCAGGGTGAGGCCAAGAATTCAGGTCTGATTCTCAAAATGCTGGCAAAAGACAGCAGGCCGGGACTTCCTTGAGAGAAAAACCTGGTGTCTCAATCTGGGTGTGGTCACCCGCTGGCCCAGCAGGACTGTTCCTGCCACCTGGGTGCTGCCTGGGGTCACCGAGACCCAGATACGGGCAGGACAGGCTGTGATTTGCTTGCAGACCCAGGACTCCTGGCTTCTAAAGAGTGTCCGACTGGACTTTGAAGGGTTTATTCTTAAAGAGAAATCTGGGAGAAAGTACACAAAAAATGTCAACAATGTGATTATGACTTGAATTTTTTGTTGTTTTTTTACTCACCTGTACCTTCTAACTTTTTTTCTTTTTTACAATGAGCAAGAATTACTTGTGTAGACCATTTAAAGGAAAAATAATAATTTTATTAAATGACACTATACACAAGGTTTTTAGCAAAACGAGGGCTGGCATTGAATAATGGATAAGAAAGATTAGCTCTATTAGCTGAAGGGGAGAAGGAGATGAGAAGAGGTAGCAAGAAAGGAAAAAGGAGGGAGGAATGAGAAAGGAACCAAAGCAAAAATAGGAGTGAAAGAGGGCAGGAAGAAAGACACATAGTGTAGTTGTGAAGAGTTCATGTTCTGCAGCCTCTCAAAGAGGAAGGCAATAGGGACAGCAGGAGACATTAGTTAGCAGCCCTTGGCTCTCCTTGCGGTCAGCATTAAAGACCCCAGGCTGGGCTGGCCTAGAGGGAAGCTTCCTGAACTAGCCGCGGTCCCAGCTGCGGAGAGAGTTAATAAAAGCATTTACAGAGCCCCTGCATGGAGCTGGGTGGGTTGCTGGGACTCTGTCTCACACACACCCATGCACACATACACACAGAGCCAGAAGACACCGGGCCAATTGCCTTCAGAAGCATCATTTCTGCTTTCCAATGAGTGTTCCTCTTGTCTATCTCCTGAGGAAGGACAAGCTGGAGATGGGAGAGGGGTGTCTTTGCTGCCAGCACCCCACAGGGTAATTACACCATCCTCGGTGACATCATGCTTTCTGAGTAGATGTTTGCTTCAAAAGCTGTAAAATAATCTGAACTTTCAGCCCTAACTTCTTCCCCTGAGAGCAGCATGCTCTGAACTGGGCCAAAACAGGACTCACACCTCTGCTCACTTAGGGAGCAGATAGGGAGGGCACCAACAAGTGGCCTCACTCATACTTCCTGCCCTGCATCCCCCATAAAAACCCTCATGGCCTGAGTTTCTCTGGGTGCCAGGGGAAGAGAATATGAGTGTTGAAGGGGGTTGAGGAGGGGCAGAGGGAGGAGTGGGTCCAAGGAGCTGGTATGGGAGGGTGTGACCCCCATCTGCTTCCCTCTGGGGTGGTGTCTTTTATTATGAACACTTGGCTGTCAGAAGCACACTGCTTCTGGGACCTTGGCAGACCCAGACAGGAGCAGCTGGAGACCAGGGCTTATGGTAAAGTCACCCCAGAGGGCCCTGGAAATTAAATCTGCAGGGAGACCAAAGTCAACAACTCTGAGCAGAAACCAGGGCCTAGGAAGCAAGTGCAGCTCAAAAGTCAAGGTGCCCATCATCAAAGAGAGGCTCCCAGACTTTGGAGTCAGAGGGACCTTGGTGCACATCCTGGCTGGGTGACCTTGGATAATTGCTTGGCCTCTCCAAACCTCACTTTCTACATGTGAACATGGGAATCCAATCATTTATTTATATGTTGACTTGTTCAACAAGTATTTATTGAATGACTACTGTGTGCCAGGCACTGTGCTGGGCACTGGGGATACACTAGTAATCAAATTATTATCCCTGTTCCAAAGGAGCTTGTAGCTTAGCAATGATGAGCAGTGCTACCCTAAGGATATCTATAGAAGCATATACTAGTTTGGGGGCCAGGAAAATCTTTCCTAAGGAAATTACATCTAAGCTAAGGCTGATAAGATAGGTAGGAGTTCTGGAAAAGAAAAAGGAAATCAAAAAGCAACATGCACATAGGCTTGGCAGTAAGAGAGAGCATGGCTTAACAGAAGAACAGAAATAGTTCAGTGTGGCTAAAGATGGAGCACGTGAGATGGGAAGGAGCTCAAGGAGGAGAGAGGCTGAAGAGAGAAGTGGAGGCTGACTACCCATGGTTAAGTTTAGTTTTTATCCTAAGTCTCCATTTTAATAGAGGCTTTGAGCAGGGGAATGAGATAATCAGATTTGTGTGGCTACAGGATGCAGAACTGACTCAGAGAAATATGCAAGAGGGTAAAGAGACTGTTAGAAAAAGGCTGTTGGTATGAACCAAATGAGAGAAAACAAGGATCCAGCTGTGGTGGTGACATGAAGGTGTAGAAGGGAATGCAGGGAAATATGAGAGGAGACTGAGAGGAAGAAGCAGTGGAGCTTGAAGACTAAGCAGATGTTGCAGGAAAAGAAGAGGAGCCTTCAGTGATGGGAGTAGTTAACTATTTTAGGACTGAAGAGAAGAAATGTGCTAGTTGAGAATGGTATCTATGAGCAAAGAGCCAATTCATGGCACAGAGCCCAGGATGGGAAGGCGCCAGGTAGGGAGGAGGGCAGAGTGAGGGAAGCACGGGAGGGAAATGAGGACATAGGCTGGAAACCAACCTACCTTTAGAATTCTAGCAGTCATATACTTACTCCTTAGGCGGGGACAGGGTTTATTTTTAGGAGAAAGAGGTCAAAAGAAGTTATGGATTTGGGGCTCCAGGCACCAAATAGGGTGGGTGAGATTCAGAGCTGAAAAGGAGGTATCAATTGAAAGTCTGACTATGGAGCAGGCAGATCTCTAGTTCCTTCCTCCTGTGCTACCTGTTGATGGGCATCTTTTCCCCAGGTCATAAAATAAGATTCTTTAGAGAAACTGAGTATTTTCCAAGGAAGAAACTTCCAGATACCAATATTCTCAGATCAATGTTGTATTGTGGTGGTAGGGGGGGCAGTGATTTCCAAAGAAATGGCAAAGTCTCATCCTAGTCACCCTAAAGTGATAGGCAACACAGAGCTTTGAGCACCTTTTGTAGTTTCTCATTCTTAAATATGAACAGACAGCAAGGCTCATAAGATAGAAAGATGAGAGGCCATAAAACAAGAACAAGGTGCTATGAAAAAGGAATAATCATTTACCAAGAAATAGTTCTTGGAAATTAATAGACAAAATAAAACACTCATCAGAAAGTTCAGACGACTGAAAACATTTCCCAGAAAGCAGAACATAGGAATAAGAAATAAGAGAGAAAACTTAAGAAAATTAGGGTATCAATCCAAAAGGTTCAATAACGAACGGAAATTCCAGAAAGACAAAAAGGGAAAAGAAGAAATTAGGAAAAAATATAATAGGAATGCTATAATACATATTAAAATATATAAATATGTAATAAAAATATAATAAGGAATGCCCCCGGAACTAAAGAGTATATCTCACTGGATTAAAAGAATTTACCAAGAGCCGAGAACATAGAATTTTAGAAGACCTAAACCTAGAAATTTGATCCTAAAATTCCAGGACATCAAGTACAAAGTGAAGAACTTAAAAGCTTTCAAAGACAGAACAAAGAAAAAAATATATACACAAAGGAATAAGAATGGCAGTAGACTTCTCCAGAGCACATGTATCTTAAAATTATGATGGGAATTATTTTCAGTCTATATTTCTGTACCTAATCTATCGGCCAAGTGTAAGAACACAAGAGAAATGTTTTCCAAATATGCAAATATTTGGATAATTTAGTTCCCCTTCAAACTGTCTTAGGAAACTATGGAAGAATAGATGCCAGCAAGACAAAAAGTAAACTGGGATAGGAAAATTCATAGATTCCAGAAAATGGGGTTGCAACTCTACTAGCTTCATCTCTGTGCTCTATGCCCAGAAGACAGTCATAGATTATTAGTGTATGTTCAGAACTAGCATTTCCCCCTTTTCCTGCCTCTGAAATGCAAGGACTACTTAGGGGGAGATCTCCTTACACTCTAAGGGGGAAGCATGGAAATGAAAACTCACATTTCTTTTTGCTATTTTATTTACATTTAATTTTTTAAACTAAAAGAAATTGCATAAAGGAAACATCTGTATGTGGTTTTAAAAGTTTGAGATGAAAAAATAGTAATCATCAGAAGAGTGGTGAAGTAAAGTCTCAGAGGACAGTCTACAGCAGACTTAGGGAGTGAGGTGTACAGACTGGAGAATAATGAAGGGCTCTGAGAAAAAACATAGACTTGATAACATAAATGATATGATAGATTACAGGATAGAGCTTCTGGAAAGAAGTATGGACAACGATGCAAATAAAAAAGAGTAATTAATAACTCCAGGAAAAACAAAAAACTAAACAGGAAAGAATGCAACAGGAAAAACTAAATGGGAAAGTATTCTGTTTGACTCTGCCACAAACAATATTTACAAAGTCTTCATGATGTAAACCCTGATTACTGATATAAAAAAAAACAGTGATTCAGCTATATTGAGAGGACAGGGAAACAGCAGGTGGGAGGTAATAAGACAGCCAATATCTCAAGTACCATCATAACAAATGTTAATAAACATATTATGTCTAAACTCACACATCAAGAAAAAAGTGGTATAAACAAATTACTTTATATTATAGAAATAACTACAAAAATAAGTGGATGAAAGTGGTTGTCTAGGTGGTAAGCTGGGGGAGAGTTTTGGAATGTAGGTAAAGGTAAACCAGATGATTACTATTTTTTCATCTCAAACTTTTAAAACCACATACAGATGTTTCCTTTATGCAATTTCTTTTAGTTTAAAAAATTAAATGTAAATAAAATAGCAAAAAGAAATGTGAGTTTTCATTTCCATGCTTCCCCCTTAGAGTGTAAGGAGATCTCCCCCTAAGTAGTCCTTGCATTTCAGAGGCAGGAAAAGGGGGAAATGCTAGTTCTGAACATACACTAATAATCTATGACTGTCTTCCGGGCATAGAGCACAGAGATGAAGCTAGTAGAGTACCCAGGCCGACTGTCTTCTCGAGAAATGTCAGTTTTCCTTTCATTCCCCCTTGAATGAGCAATTCCCATCTATTTGTTTATGTAATTAAATGAATGAGAGAAAGAAACACGGTCAGGGAGGAACAGACTCCAAAAAGCAAGGTTAGAAGAAGCTTTAGTGACCGTCAGAGGAGATTTTACAAGAAAATATTTCTCGGCCCTACTCAAAACCTCCGGTACCTCCAACCCGGGAAGGAGGAGGAAGTGACCAGGTCAGGAAGAGGCAGGACTAGAAAGAAGCCCAGGCCTCCTGCCCTCAGCTCTGTGGCCTCTGCCCACCCACCTAGGCTTCCGTGCCACCCTGATTTCCTCTTTAAGGGACTCTTTCCGGTCCGTGAAGCTCCAGCCATGCACTTCCTTGGACAGTTTTGAGATTCAACGCGGGGGCAGGTGGAGGGGTTGGGTGGGACGCTTCAAGTCCCAAAGGAGCCAGCTCGGAGTCACCCACCCTCGGACTCCCCCAGACCTGGAGGAGCGGTGGAACGCCTTTGCCAGGCAGGCAGCTGTTTGACTTCCCAAAATAACCTCCTGTGCCCAGAGGCGTGGGATGCTGGCCCACAGACAGAGCCAGAAAACCCAGCTGTGTCATTTGCATGGCCAACCTACCGCTGAGGCCTGTTTCCAGCCAACTCTGATTCATATACTTCATCACGTGGGCAAGACCCCACCCACTGTCCCTTCCGCCCCTCCCTCCAGAACTCCCTCCCCGCTGGCCCAGGCAGCTCCACCCTAGGACCCAGGGGTCAGGATCCCCAGGTCAGCAAATTCAGTGGTATGTGGTTGCAGAAAATCAAAGAGAGACTTCTCTCAGGCTTAAATGATGGCGCCATACTCCTTTTTCCTATATTCTTAGAGCCTGCGGCCAAGAAAAATCCTCTTCAGGAGAAAGAATTGAAAATAAAAACAATCTCGCCTTACACCTGCATATCATTTTCTGCATAGAGGCTCTCCTGTATGTATAGTACCTCAGATATTTGAGCCTCACCAGTGCTCTTTGCATTTGTTATGGGAGGCTCTAGGTCCCAGAGGCTGCTGGCCTCATCAACCTTTTCTCTCACTTCTTCTGCCTGATCACTGCATGGACAGAGGAGGAAGGTTTTCTGGCAACGACTATGTGGCAGAGGATCTCCTGCTCCCTGGGAAGTCGTGGAAGGCAGGCTAAGGGAGGCACCGGAGCCAGAACGACCTGGACAGAAATCTGTAGGCACATGGGGCTCAACAACATTTAGAAATATTAATTATGGAAAATTTAAAGCATAACAAAAGTGAAGAGCAAGGAATTACTATGTACTGATCACCCAAATTAAAGAAAAGTCAACTCGTGGCCCCACTTTCAACTGCGTCTTTGCCCACTCCACTCTCTATGTCTTCAAATGGATTGTTTTGAAACAAATCTGTATTATCACCAAATATTCAGTCAGTGTTCACATTTCCCCAAAATGTCCATATAGTATTTGGTGGATACATCTCATCTCTTAAGTCTTTTTGAAACTAGAGATTCCTGCTCCCTCTTTTTCCTTGTGAACTTGATTTGTTGAAGAAACCAGGTCATTTTTCTATAGTGTTTCCCATATTCTGAATTATGCTGGTCACATTTTTAAAAAACATGTCCCTCGGCAGTGACTGTAATGGGGTTGGTGGGGGGGACCTGATGAAGGGGGTAGTTTAATAACCATAATATTGCACATGTAATTGTAGATTAATGATACCAAAATAAATTATAAAAAAAAACATGTCCCTTGGTCCCAGGCATTTCCTGTAAACTGACAGTTAGATGTATAGATGTGATTTTGAACCAGAATACTTCATGGGTTGATGTCCCATTAAGAGGCACATAGTGTCTTCCGGCCTCTCTTCTTGTGATGTTGAGGGATGGTGGTCATCATTATCTAGGTCCACGAGCTCATAAGGGCTTCACAGAATGGCGAGAACATCTTCACTTACCAACTAGACTTCTTTCATGGAGAAATGTCTTCTCCTCAAAAACGATTACCTTGAGGAAACGCTTTAGAATATTCCTATAGGAATTCCTGTAGAAAAGGCAGATTGAATTCTTGATTCTCTTCCTTTTTTGTTTTCCAGTGTTCAAAATGAGTTCCCTCATTA
>JAVSCE010003404.1:0-83161 GCA_032199065.1 Smutsia gigantea | reverse complement strand
CTCAATCTTGCTCACGCCCTGATATCAGAGCGAGATCCTCACACTGAGAGTAACACTCTCTTCCTCATATAACTTACGGGATACCTAACGCTAACCCTAGCCTAGGAATGGGTCCTGCCCCTTCCACGTGACCATCGTCACCTATGCCTCACTGTAACCATGAACCTCAATTTGGAATTCGCCCTCACTTCAAAGCCGGTCACTGACTATAACCGTAATCATATCCTCCCCGAACACCTTATCCTACACATAACCGTAGCCCTAGCCATGGCCCCTGGACAGGACTGCTACCAGACCTAAACCACGTCACACATGTTTCATCATAACAATCAAACTCAATCTTGCAAACATCCTCAAATCAGAGTCGGACACTAAATCTAACCTTAAACTTATCTTCCCTAAAACCATTACCGAACACCTAACGTTAACTCTAGCACTGGTCCATGGTCCTGACACTCGTCACCATCGACATCCCATAAGCCTCACGGTAAGCCTGAAACTCATTTTGCCTTCGTCCTCACATCAGAACCAGACTCTTACTCTAACGGTAATGCTATCCTTCCACTACACCTTACCGAACACCAGAACCAAACCCTGGCCCTGGACACTGGACATGACTCCACCCTGTCACCCTCTCTGTCACCCACACTTCAAAGAAACACAGAACATCAACCTCGCCCTTTCCCTCTCATCAGATACGGACCGTAAATGTAACCATAACCTTACATTCCAGGTACACCATACGAAACACCTAACCCTAACCCTTGCCCTCCCATCTAGACCTGATCCTTCTCCATCAACATTGACATCAACATCTCACCATTAACCTGAACGTCATTCTTGCCCTCGCCCTCACATCAGATCCCGATCCTCACAGTGACAGTAACACTGTCTTCCCCATACCCCTTACGGAACACCTAACCGTAACCATAGTCCTGCCACCTAGACCTGTTTCCTCCCCATCAACATTGATGTCACCCACATCTCACCATAAACCGGAAGCTCAATCTTGCCCTCGCCCTCAAATCAGAGTCAGACCCTCACACTAACGGTAACACTCTCTTCCACGTACACCTCACGGAACACGTAAACCTAACCCTAGCCCTGCCACCTAGACCTCATACCTCCACATCAACACTGATGTCACCATAAACCGGAAGTTCAATCTTGCCCTGGCCCTCACATCAGAGTCAGACCCTCACACTAAAGGTAACATTCTCTTTCCCATACATCTTACAGAACACCTAACTCAAACCCTAGCCCTGGCAATTTTATTTGCCTCCTCCACATGACCATCAACTTCACCTATGACCACCGTAACCATGAACTTCAATCTCGCCATCGCTCTGATTTCAGCACTGGACACTAACTCTAACCGTATTCATATCCTCCTGAAACACCTTATCCAACACATAAACATAGCCCTAGCAATGGACCCAGGACCGGACTCCAACCAGACCCGAAAGACATCACACATGCTTCACCATAACACTCAAACTCAATCTTGCAATCGTCCTCACATCAGAGCCGGACACTAACTCTAACCGTAAACCTATACCCCCGAACACCTTACTGAACACCCAACTTTAACCCTAGCCATGTTCCCTGATCCTGACCCCTTCTCGTCACCATCGACGTCCCATAAGCCTCACCATAAACCTGAAACTCAATCTTGCGTTTGTCCTCACATCAGACCCAGACTCTAACTCCATCGTAATGCAATCCTTGACCTACACCTTACCGATCAAGAAACCCAAACCCTGGCCCTGGACCCTGGACATGACCCCACACTCACCTTCACTGTCACCCATGCTTCATAGTAAAACAGAACCTCAACCTCGCCCTTTCCCCCACATCAGATGTGCCACATAAATCTAATCATAACCTTCTCTTCCAGGTAAACCATACGGAACACCTAACCCTAACCCTAGCCTTGCCACCTAGACCTGGTCCTGCCCCATCAACATTGACTTCACCCGCATCTCACCATACACCTGAACCTCAATATAGCCCTCGCACTCACATCAGAGGGAGATCCTCACACTGAGAGTAACACTCTCTTCCGCATATACCTTACGGACCACATAACCATAACCCTAGCCTTGGCAATAGGGCCTGCACCTCCACGTGACCATCAAGGTCACCTATGTCTCACAGTATGCATGAACCTCAATTTGGCCATCGCCCTCAATTCAAAGCCAGTCACTGACTATAACCATTATCATATCCTACCAGAACACTTTATTCAACCCATAACCCAACCCTAGCCATGGCCCCTGGTCAGGACTCCTACCGGACACGAACGACATCACACATGCTTCACCATAACAGTCAAATTCAACTTTGCAATCGTCCTCACATCAGAGCCGGACAATAATTTTAACAGTAAACCTATCCTCCCAAAACAGCTTAACAAACACCTAACAATAACCCTTGCCCTGCTCCCTGGGCCTGACCCTCACCTGTCACCATTGAGGTCACATAAGCCTCAGTGTAAACATGAAACTCAATCTCACCTTTGTCCTCATATCAGAACCGAACTCTAACTCTAAGCGTAATGCAATCCTTCCACTACCCCTTACCGAACACTAAAACCAGTCCATGGCCCTGGACCTGGACATGACTGCACCCTGTCACCTTCAGTGTCACACATGCTTCATAGGAACACAGAACCTCAACCACGCCCTTTCCCCCAGATCACATGCCGACCCTAACTCGAAACATAACCTTACCTTCCACTTATACCATAGCGAAACCCTAACCATAACAATATCCGTGCCACCTAGAGTTGATCACACTCCATCAACATGGACATCACCAACATCTCACCATTAACCTGAACCTCCATCTTGCTGTTGCATTCACATTGGAGCCACATCCTCACACAGACAGTAACACTCTCTTCCCCATATAACTTACGGAACACCAAATGCTAACCTTAGCCTAGGCAATGGGACCTGCCCCTTCCACGTGACCATCAAGTCACATATGCCTCACTGTAACAATGAACCACACCTTGGAGTTCGCCCTCACCTCAAAGCCCGTTACTGAATATAGCCGTAATCATACCCTCCCCGAACACTTTAACCTTTACATAAACGTTGCCGTAGCCATGGCCCCTGGACAGGTCTGCTACCGGACCTAAACCACGTCACACATCCTTCATCATAACAGTCAAACTGAATCTCACAATCGTCCTCAAATCAGAGCTGGACACTAAATGTAACCTTAAACTTATCTTCCCAAAAACCATTACCGAACACCTAAGGTTAACTCTAGCCCTGGTCCATGGTCCTGACACCCACTCGTCCCCATTGATGTCCCATAAGCCTCACCGCAAACCTGAAACTCATTTTGCCTTCATCCTCACATCAGACCCGGTCTCTAACTCTCATCATAATGCAGTCCTTGAACTACACCTTACGGAACAAGAAAACCAAACCCTGGCCCTGGACCCAGGACATGACTCCACCCTGTCACCCTCACTGTCACCCATGCTTCAAAGAAACACAGAATGTCAACCTCGCCCTTTCACTCTCATCAGATGTGGACCGTAACTGTAACCATAACCTTACATTCCAGGTACACCGTAACAAACACCTAACCCTAACCCTAGCCCTGCCATCTAGACCTGATCCTTCTCCATCAACATTGACATCACCAACATCTCACCATTAACCTGAACGTCATTCTTGCCTTTGCCCTCACATCAGAGCCTGATCCTCACAGTGACAGTAACACTGTCTTCCCGAAACACCTTACAGAACACCTACCCTAACCCTAGCCCTGCCACCCAGACCTGTTACCTCCGCATCAACATCGATGTCACCCACATCTCACAATAAACCGGAAGCACAATCTTGCCCTCGCCCACACATCAGAGTCAGACCCTCACACTGATGGTAAACATTCTCTTTCCCATACACCTTATGGAACACCTAACCCTAACCCTAGCCCTGGTAATGGTATTTGTCCCCTCCACGTGACCATCATCTTCACCTATGACCCACTGTAACCATGAACTTCAATCTCGCCATCACCCTGACTGCAGCGCCGGACACTAACTCTAACCGTATTCATATTCTCCCCAAACACCTTATCCAACACATAACCATAGCCCTAGGAATGGACCCAGGACTGGACTCCAACCAGTCCTGAAAGAAATCACACATGCTTCACCATAACTCTCAAACTCAATCTTGCAATCGTCCTCACATCAGAGCCGGACACTAAATCGAACCGTAAGCCTATCCTCCCAGAATATCTTACTGAACATCTAACTTTAACCCTAGACATGTTCCCTGCTCCTGAACACCTCTCGTCACCATCAACGTCCCATAAGCCTCACCGTAAACCTGAAACTCAATATTGCCTTTGTCCTCACATCAGACCCGGTCCCTAACTCTCATCGTAATGCAATCCTTGAACTACACCTTACGGAACAAGAAAACCAAACCCTGGCCCAAGACCCTGTGCGTGACCCCACACTGTCACCTTCACTGTCACCCATGCTTCATAGTAAGACAGAACTTCAACCTCGCCCTTTCCCCCATATCAGATGTGCAGCATAAATCTAACCATAACCTTATCTTACAGGTACACCATATCGAACACCTAACCCTAACCGTAGCCTTGCCCCCGAGACCTGGTCCTTCCCCATCAACATTGACTTCACCAACATCTCAACATAAACCCCAACATCAATATTGCCCTCGCCCTTACATCAGAGCGAGATCCTCACACTGAGAGTAACACTCTCTTCCCCACATACTTTATGGAACACCTAACCCTAACCCTAGCCTTGGCAATGGGACCTGCCCCATCCACGTGACCAATAAGTTCACCTATGCCTCACAGTATCCATGAACTTCTATTAGGCCAGCGCCCTCAATTCAAAGCCAGTCACTGACTATAAGCATAATCCTATCCACTCCAAACACCTTATCCAACATGGAACCCAAACCTAGCCATGGCCCCTGGACTGGACTGCCACTGGATACGAACGACGTGACATATGCTTAACCATAACATTCAAATTCAACCTTGCAATTGTCCTCACATCAGGGCTGGACACTTAATCTAATCATAAACCTATCCTCCCAAAACACCTTAAGAAACACATAACCCTAATCGTAGCCCTGCTTTCTGGGCCTGACCCTCACCTGTCACCATTGACGTCAAATAAGCCTCACTGTAATCCTGAAACTCAATCTCACCTTTGATATCATACCAGACCCGGACTCTAACTCTAAGCGTAATGCAATCCTTCCACTACACCTTACCGAACACCAAAACCAAACCGTGGCCCTGGACCTGGACATGACTGCACCCTGTCAACTTTGTCGACACCCACACTTGATAGTAACACTTAAAATCAATGTTGCCCTTTCTTCCACATCAGATGCGGACCCTAAGTCTAACCATAACCCTATCTTGCAGGTACACCATACTGAACACCTAACCCTAACCCTAGCCCTCTCACCTAGACCTGATCCCTCCCCATAAACATTGACTTCACCAACATCTCACCATACAACTGAACCTCAATCTTGATCACGCCCTGACATAAGAGCGAGATCCTCACACTGAGATTTACACTCTCTTCCCCATATAACTTACAGAACACCTAATGCTAACCCTATCCTAGGCAATGGGACCTGCCCCTTCCACGTGACCATCAAGTCACCTATGCCTCACTGTAACCATGAACCTCAATTTGGAATTCGCCCTCACTTCAAAGCCGGTCACTGACTATAACCGTAATCATACCCTCCCCGAACACCTTATCCTACACGTAACCGTAGCCCTAGCCATGACCCCTGGACAGGACTGCCACCAGACCTAAACCACATCACACATGGTTCATCATAACAGTCAAACTCAATCTCACAATCGTCCTCAAATCACAGCCGGACACTAAATCTAACCTTAAACTTATCTTCCCTAAAACCATTACCGACCACCTAACATTAACTCTAGCCCTGGTCCATGGTCCTGACACCCACTTGTCACCATCGACGTCCCATAAGCCTCACGGTAAACCTGAAACTCATTTTGCCTTCGTCCTCACATCAGAACAGGACTCTTACTCTAACCGTAATGCTATCCTTCCACTACACGTTACCGAACACCAGAACCAAACCCAGGCTTAGACCTGGACATGACTCCACCCTGTCACCCTCTCTGTCACCCACACTTCAAAGAAACACAGAAGGTCAACCTCGCCCTTTCCATCTCATCAGATGTGGACCGTAACTGTAACCATAACCTTACATTCCAGGTACACCATACCAAACACCTATCCCTAACCCTAGCCCTGCCATCTAGACCTGATCTTTCTCCATCAACATTGACATCACCAACATCTCACCATTAACCTGAACGTCATTCTTGCCCTTGCCCTCACATCAGATCCCGATCCTCACAGTGACAGTAACACTCTCTTCCCCATACACCTTACGGATCACTTAACCCTAACCCTAGCCCTGCCACCTAGACCTGTTATCTCCCCTTCAACATTGATGTCACCCACATCTCACCATAAACCGGAAGCTCAATCTTGCCCTCGCCCTCAAATCAGAGTCAGACCCTCACACTAACAGTAACACTCTCTTCCACATACACCTCACGGAACACCTAAACCTTACCCTAGCCCTGCCACACAGACATCAAACCTCCACATCAACATTGATGTCACCCACATCTCACCATAAACCGGAAGTTCAATCCTGCCCTTGCCCTCACATCAGAGTCAGACCCTAACACTAACAGTAACATTCTCTTTCCCATACACCTTACGGAACACCTAACCCTAACCCTACCCCTGGCAATGGTATTTGCCCCCTCAAGTGACCATCAACTTCAAATATGACCCACCGTAACCATACAATTCAGTCTCTCCATTGCCCTGACTTTAGAGCCGGACACTAACTCTAACCGTATTTATATCCTCCCAAAACACCTTATCCAACACATAACCATAGCCCTAGCAATGGACCGAGGACTGGACTCCAACCAGACCCGAAAGACATCACACATGCTTCACCATAACACTCAAACTCAATCTCGCAATCGTCCTCACATCAGAGATGGACAATAACTCTAACCATAAATCTATCCTCCCCGAACACCTTACTGAACACCTAACTTTAACCCTAGCCATGTTCCCTGGCCCTGACCCCCTCTCTTCACCATCGACGTCCCATAAGCCTCACCGTAAACCTGAAACTCAATCTTGCCTTTGTCCTCACATCAGACCTGGGTTCTAACTCTCATCGTAATGCAGTCCTTGACCTGCAACTTATGGAACAAGAAAACCAAACCCTGGACCTGGACCCTGGACATGACCCCACACTGTCACCTTCACTGTCACCCACACTTCATAGTAAGACAGAACCTCAACATCGCCCTTTCCCCTACATCAGATGTGCAGCATAAATCTAACCATAACCTTATCTTCCAGGTACAGCATACCGAACACCTAACCCTAACCCTAGCCCTGCCACCTAGACCTGATCACTCTCCATCAATATGGACATCAACAACATCTCACCATTAACCTGAACCTCAATCTTGCCTTTGCTCTCACATCGGAGCCACATCCTCATGCTGAGTGTAACACTCTCTTCCCCATACACCTTACGAAAAACATGGCCCTACCCCTAGCCCTACCAATGGGGCCTGCACCTCCACGTGACCATCAACCTCACGTATGCCTCATCGTAACCATGTACCTCAGTCTCGCCATCGCCCTCAATTCACAGCCGGACACAAACTCTAACCGTAAAGCTATCCTCCTCGAACATCTTACCGAACACCGATCCTTAATCCTGGCCCTGGTCCCTCGTCTTGAACCCCACCCATCATCATCGACGTCCCACAAGCCTCACCATAAATCTTAAACTCAATCTCGCCTTCGTCCTCACATCAGACCCAGACTGTAACTCTAAGCGTAATGCAATCCTGCCACTACACCTTACTGAACACCAAAACCAAACCCTGGCCCTGGAACCTTAACATGACTCCACCCTGTCAACTTCGTCGACACCCACGCTTGACAATAACACTTAAAATCAATCTTACCCTTTCTTCCACATCAGATGTGGGCCCTAACTCTAACCATAACCCTACCTTGCAGATACACCATACCGAACACCTAACCATAACGCTAGCCCTGCCACCTAGACCTGATCCCTCCCCATAAACATTGACTTCACCAACATCTCACCATACACCTGAACCTCAATCTTGCTCATGCCCTGACATCAGAGTGAGATCCTCACACTGAGAGTAACACTCTCTACACATATAACTTATGGAACACCTAACGCTAACCCTATCCTAGGCAATGGGATCTGCCCCTTCCACATGAACATCAAGGTCACCTATGCCTCACTGTAGACATGAACCTCAATTTGGCCATCACCCTCACTTCAAAGCCAGTCACTGAGTATAACCATAATCACAACATCCCCAAACACCTTATACAACATGTAACCCTAGCCCTAGCCTTTGCCCCTGGACCGTACTCTTACCTACCCGAAAAACGTCACACATGCTTCACCATAAAGGTCAAACTAAATCTCGCAATCATCCTCACATCAGAGCCGGACACTAACTCTAAACGTAAACCTATCATCCCTGAAAAAATTACAAAACACCTAATCCTAACCATAGCCCTGGTCCCTGGTTCTCTACCCCACCCATCACCATCGGCATCCCATAAGCCTCACCGTAAACCTGAATCTCAGTCTCACCTTTGTCCTCACATTAGACCCGGACTGTAACTCTAACCGTAATGCTATCCTTCCACTACACCTTACCGGACACCAAAACCAAACCCAAGCCCCGGACCCTGGACATGACTCCACCCTGTCACCTTCACTTTCACCCATGCTTCATAGGAACACAGAAACTCAATGTCACCATCGCCCTCAATTCTCATCCGGACACTAACTCTAACCGTAAACCTATGCTCCCCGAACAACTTACCAAAATCTGAAAATTAACCCTTACCCTTGTCCCTGGTCCTGAACAACACCTATCACCATCGACAGCCCACAGGCCTCACCGTAAACCTGAAACTCAATCTCACTTTCGTCCTCGCTTCAGACCCAGACTTTAACTCTAACTGTAATGCAATCCTTCCACTACACCTTACCGAAAACCAAAACCAAACTGGGCACTGGACCTTCGACATGACTCTATCCTGTCAACTTCATCAACACCCAAGCTTCATAGTAACACTGAACCACAATCTTGCCCTTTCCCCAATATCAGATTCTGACCATAACTCTAACCATAACCCTACCTTCCAGGTACACCATACCGAACACTTAACCGTTTTCGCGAGCCCTGGCCACTGGACCTGAACCCTCCCATGACCATTGACATAACCCCCAACTCAACATAAAACAGAACATGAATCTCGCCCCCGCCCTCACATCAGAACCAGACCATACACTATCCGTAACCCAATTCTTCCCCGACACCTTAACGTACACCTAACCCAAACCCTAACACTCGCCACTGGGCCTGAAGCTTTCATTACCATCGATGTCACCAAAACCTCACTGTAATTCTAAACCTCAATCTTGCCCATGCCCACACATCAGATCCGGTCACTAACTCTAACTGTAAACCTATGCTTTCCCTACACCTTTCCAAACAGCTAAATCTAACCCTAGCGGGGGCTCCTGAACCTAACCCTTACCCATCACCTTCGATGTCACCAATGCCACACTGTAGCTCTGAACCTCAATCAGGTCCTCACCCTCACATCAGTGCCTGAACTTAACTCTACCTCAATCCTATCCTCCCTGTTCCCCTCACCGAACACCTAACCCTAACCCTAGTCCTACCACCTAGACCTGATACCTCACCATCAACATTGATGTCCCCCACATCTCACCATAAACCTGAACCTCAATCTTGCCCTCGCCCTCACATCAGACCCAGATCCTCACACTGACAGTAACACTCTTTTCCCCATACACCTTATGGTACACCGAACCATAACACTAGCCATGGAAAGAGACCTGCACCATCCACGTGACCAACAACATGACCTAAGCCTCACAGTAACCATGAACTTCAATTTCGCCATCACCCTCACTTCAAAGCCGGTCACTGACTATAACCGTAATCATATATTTCCCGAACACCTTATCCAACACGTATCCTTAGCGCCTGCCATGGCCCTTGGAAGGGACTCCTAAGGGACCTGAACAATGTCACGCATGCTTCACCATAACACTCAGACTCAATCTCGCAATCGTCATCACATCAGAGCTGGGCACTAACTCTAACCGTAAACCTATCCTCCAAAAACACCATACCTAAGACCTAAACATAATTCTAGGCCTGGTCCGTGGTCCTGAAACCCACCCATCACCATCGACATCCCATAAGCCTCACTGTAAACCTGAAACTCAATCTCACCATTGTCCTCACATCAGACAGGGACTCTAACTCTAACCATAATGTTATCCTTCCACTGCACCCTACCGAACATCAAAACAAAACCCTGTCCCTGGACCCTGGACATGACTCCAACCTGTCACCACCACTGTCACACTCACTTCATACAAACACAGAACCTCAACCTCTCCCTTTCACCCACATCAGATGCGGAACCTAACTCTAACCAAAACCTTACCTTCCATGTACACCATACCGAACACCTAATCCTAATCCAAGCCTGACACCTAGACCTGATCCCTTCCATCAACATTGACGTCACCAACATCTCACCATAAACATGAACCTGAATTTTGCCCTCGCCCTCACATCAGAGCCAGATCCTAACACTGAGAGTAACACTCTCTTCCTCATATACCTTACAGAACACCTAACCCTAACCCTAGCCCTGGCAAGGGGACCTGCCCCCTCCACATGACCATCAACCTCAGCTATGCCTCACCAAAACCATGAACTTCAATCTTGCCATCGCCCTCACTTCAGAGCTGGACACTAACTCTAACTGTAATCATATCCTCCTCGAACAACTTATCCAACATGTAACGGTAGCCCTAGCCATGACTCTTGGACCGGACTCCTACCAGACACGAAGCACATCACACATGCTTCACCATAACATTCAAACTCAATCTCTCAATCGTCCTCACATCAGAGCCGTACACTAAATCTATCGGTAAACATATCCTCCCCAAACACCTTATCAAACACTTAGCCCTGACCCGAGCCTTGGTCCCTGGTCCTGAGGCCCACTAGTCACCATTGATGTCCCATAAGCCTCACCGTAAACATGAAACTCAATCTCGCCTTTATCCTCACATCAGACCCGGACTCTCTCATCGTAATGCTATCCCTCCACTACACCTTGCCGCACACCAAAACCAAACCCTGGCCTTCTACCGTGGACATAACTCCACCCTGTCACCTTCACTGTCACCTATACTTCATAGTAACACAGAACTTCAACCTCGCCCTTTCTCCTACATCAGATGCAGACCCTATCTCTCTCCATAACCTTACCTTCCAGCTACACCATAACGAACACCTAAGCTTAACCATAGCCCTGCCACTTAGACCTGATCATTCCCCATCAACATTGAAGTCACCAACATCTCACCGTAAACCTGAACCTCAATCTTGCCCTCGCCCTCACATCAGAGCCAGATCCCCACACTGACATTAACACTCTCTTTCCCATATACCTTACAGAACACCTAAACCTAACTCTAGCCTTGACAATGGGACCAGGCCGCTCCATGTGACCATCAATGGCACCAATGCCTCACTGTAACCATGAACCTAAATTTCGCCATCGCCCTCACTTCAAAGCTGCTCACTGACTATGACCGTAATCAAATCATCTCCGAACACCTTATCCCACACGTATGCCTAGCCCTAGCCATGGCCCCTGGAGCGGACTCCTACCAGACCTGAACCACGTCTCACAAACTTCACCATAACAGTCAAACTCAATCTCGCTATCGTCCTCACATTGGAGAGAGACACTAACTGTAAACCTAAACTTATCCTCACAAAACACCTTACCGAACACCGAAACCTAACCATAGCCCAGGTCCCTGGGCCTGAACCCCACCTGTCACCATCGGCGTCCCATAAGCCTCACCGTAAACCTGAAACTCAGTCTCACCTTTGTCCTCACATCAGACCCGGACTCTAACACTAACCGTAATGCTATCCTTCCACTACATCTTACTGAACACCAAAACCAAATGCTGTCCCTGGACCCTGGACATGACTCCAACCTGTCACCTTCACTTTCACCCACGCTTCATAGAAATACAGAAACTCAACCTCGCCCTTTCTCCCACATCAGATGCTGACCCTAACTCCAACCATAACCTTAACTTCCAGGTACCCCATACCGAACAACTAACCCTAAACCTATCCATGTCCCTACACCTCATCCCTCCACATCAACATTGACGTCACCAATATCTCACCATAAAACTGAACCTCAATCTTTTCCTCTCCCTCACATCAGAGCCAGATCTTCACACTGACAGTAACACTCTCTTCCCCATACACCTTATGGAACACCTAACCCTAACTCTAGGGCTGCCACCTAGACCTGATACCTCCCCATCAACATTGATGTCACCTGCTTCTCACCATAAACCTGAACCTCAATCTTACCCTCGACCTCACATCAGAGCCAAATCCTCACACTGACAGTAACACTCTCTTCCCATACACCTTACAGAACACCTAACAGCAACCCTAGCCCTGGCAATGGGACCTGCCCCCTCCACATGACCATCAACGTCACCTAAATTTCACCGTAACCATGAACTTCAATCTCACCATCGCCCTCAATTCAGAGCCAGACACTAACTCTAACCATAATCATATCCACCCCGAACACTTTATCCAACACATAACCCTAGCCTAGAGAAGGAACTGCATCACACATGCTTCACCATAACACTCAAATTCAATCTCACAGTCGTCCTCACATCAGAGCCGGACACTAACTCTAACCATAAACCTATCCTCCCAGAACACCTTACTGAACACCTAACTTTAACCCAGACCTGGACCCTGGTCCTGACGCCTATGCCTCACCATCGATGTCCCACACAGCTCACCATACACCTGTCAATCTCGCCCTCGCCCACACATCAGACCCAGACTCATACTCTAAGCATAATGTTATCCTTTAAATACACCTTACCAAACACCAAAACCAATCCTTGTCCGTGGACCCAGGACAGTTCTCCAAACTGTCACGTTCGTTGTCACGCACGTTTCATACTTACACTGAACCTCAACCTCGCCCTTTACCCCACATCAGATGCAGACCCTAACTCAAACCATAACCTTTCCTTCCAGGTACACCATACCGCACACCTCACCCTAACCCTAGCCCTGCTACCTTGACCTGAACCCCCCACATTAACATTGACTTCACTAACATCTCACCTTACACCTGAATCTCAATCTTGCCCTCTCCCTCAAATAAGAGCCAGATCCTCACACTGACTGTAACACTCTCTTCTCCATACACCTTACGGAACACCTAACCCTATCCCTAGCCATGGCAATGGGACCTGCCCCTCCATGTGACCATCCACATCACCTATGCCTCATTGTAAACATGAACCTCAATTTGGCCATGCCCTCAGTTCAAAGCTGGTCAGTGACTATAACCGTAATCATATCCTCCCGAACACTTTATCCAACATGTAACCCTAGCCCTAGCCATGGCCCCTGGACGGGACTCCTACCAGACACGAGGTACATCACACATGCTTCACCATAACAGTTAAACACAATCTCGCTACCGTCCTCACATCAGAGCCAGATACTAACTCTATTGGTAAACCTATCATCCCCGAACACGTTATCGAACACCTAGCTCTGACCCTAGCCTTGGTCCCTGATCCTGATCCCCACTCGTCACCATCGATGTCCAATAAGCCTCACCATTAACATGAAACTCAATCTCACCTTCGTCCTCACATCAGACCCGGACTGTAACTCTCATTGTAATGTTATCCTTCCACTACACCTTACCAAACACCAAAACCAAACCCTGGCCCTGGACCATGGACATGACTCCACACTGTCACCTTCACTTTCACCCATGCTTCATAGAAACACAGAACGTCAACCTCGCCCTTTCCCCCACATCAGATGCAGACCCTAACTCTAACTATAACTTTATCTTCCAGGTACACCATACCGAACACCTAACCCTAACCCTAGCTCTGCCACCTATACCTGATCACTCCCCATCAACATTGATATCACCAATATCTCAGCATAAACCTGAACCTCAATCTTGCCTAGCCTTCACATCAGAGCCAGATCCTCACACTGACAGTAACACTCTCTTCCCCATACACCTTATGGACCACCTAACCCTAACCCTAGCTCTGGCAATGGGACTTGCCCTTCCACGTGACCATAAATGTCCCCTATGCCACATCATAACCATGAAACTCAATATCGTCGTCGCCCTTATTTCATAGCCAGACACGAACTCTAAACCTAAACCTATCCTCACTGAACACTTTACCAAACACCTAACCTTAACCCTAGCCCTGGTCCCTGGTCATGAACCCCACCCATGATCATTGATGTCCCAAAACCCTCACCGTAAACATGAAACTCAATCTCGCCTTTGACCTCACATCGGACCCGGACTCTAACTCTAACCATAATGCTATCCTTCCGCTACACCTTAACGAACACCAAAAGCAAACCCTGGCCCTAGACCCTGGACATGACTCCACCCTGTCAAATTTGTCGACAACCACGTTTCATAGTAACACTGAACCTCAATCTTGCCCTTTCCCGCACATCCGATGATGACCCTAACTCTAACCATAACCTTACTTTCCAGGTACAGCATACCGAACACCTAACCCTAACCCTAACCCTGGCCACTGGACCTGAACCCTCCCCATCACCATTGACATAACCCCCAACTCAGTGTAAACCAGAACATGAATCTCGCCCCCGCCATCACATCAGAACCAAACCCTAATTCTATCCGTAACCCAATTCTTCCCCGACACCTTACCTCACACCTAACCGAAACCCAAACACTCGCCACTGGACCTGAAGCTTTCGTTACCATTGACGTCACCAACACCTGACTGTAATCCTAAACCTCAATCTCGCCCTCGCCCGCATATCAGACCCAGACTCTAACTCTAACCGGAATGCTATCCTTCCACTACACCTTACCAAACACCAAAACCAATCCCTGACCCTGGACCCTGCACAGGTCTCCACACTGTCACCTTCATTGACACGCACGTTTCATAGTAACACTGAACTTCAACATCGCCCTTTCTCCCACATCAGATACGGACCCTAATTATAACCATAACCTTAACTTCAAGGTACACCATACCAAACACCTAACCCTAACCGTAGCACTGCTACCTGGACCTGATCCTTCCCCATCAACATTGATGTCACCAACATCTCACCATAAACCTGAACCTGAATCTTGCCCTCGCCCTCACATCAGAGCCAGATCCTCACACTGACAGTAACACTCTCTTCCCCATACACCTTATGGAACACCTAACCCTAACCCTAGCCATGGCAAAGGGACCTGCCCCCTCCACACGATGATCAATGTCACTTTTGCCTCACAGTAACCAAGAAGCTCAATTTCGCCATCGCCCTCACTTCAAAGCTGGTCACTGACTAACCATAATCATATCCTACCCGAACACCTTACCCAACCTGTAACCCTAGCCCTAGCCATGGCTCCAGGACCAGACTCCTACCGGACCCGAACGACATCACACATGCTTCACCATAACATTCAAACTCAATCTAGCAATCGTCCTCACATCAGAGCCGGGCACTAACACTAACCGTAAACCTATCCTCCCAAAACACTTAACCGAACACATGACCCTAAACCTAGCCCTGCCACCTTAACCTGATCCTCCCTACAACACTGACGTCAACAACTTCTCACCATAAACCTGACACTATCTTGTCCTCGCTCTCACATCAGATCCAGATTTTCACACTGACAGTAACACTCTCTTCCCCATACACCTTACAGAACACCTAACCCTAACCCTAGCCCTGGCAATGGGACCTGCCCCTTCCACGAGACCATCAATGTCACCTATACCTCATCGTAACCATGAACCTCAGTCTCGCCATCACCCTCAATTCACAGCAGGACACTAACTCTAACCATAAACCTATCATCCCAGAACACCTTGCCGAACACCTAACCTTAACCTTAGATCTGGTCCCTGGTCCTGAGCCCCACCCATCACCATCGACATCCCACAATCCTCACCGTAAAGCTGAAGTCAATCTCGCCTTCATCCTCACATCAGACTGGGAGTCTAACTCTAACCATAATGCTATCCTTCCACTACACCTTACCCAACACCAAAACCAAACGCTGGCCCTGGACTCTGGACATGAATCCACCCTGTCAACTTTGTTGACACCCACGCTTCATAGTAACACTGAACCTCAATCTTGCCCTTTCTCCCACATCATGTGCCGACCCTAACTCTAACCATAACCCTACCTTCCAGGTTCACCATACCAAACACCTAATCCCAACTGTAGCCCTGGCCACTGGACCTGAATCTCCCCATCACCGTTGACATAACCCTCAACTCAGCATAACCCAGAACATGAATGTCGCCCCCGCCCTCACATCAAAACCGGACCCTAACTCTATCCGTTACCCAATTCTTCCCCTACACCTTACAGTACACTTAACCCAAACCCTAACACTCGCCACTGGGCCTGAAGCTTTCATTGCCATAGATGTCACCAACACCTCACTGTAATGCTAAGCCTAAATCCCGCCTTTGCCCACATGTCGGGGCCGGTCACTAACTCTAATGGTAAACCTATACTTCCCGTACACCTTTCCAAACAGTTAAACCTAACGCTAGCCGTGGCTCCTGGACCTGACCCTTGCCCATCACCTTCGATGTCACAAATGCCTCACCATAGCTCTGAACCTCAATCAGGCCCTCAACTTCACATCAGAGCCGGAACCTAACTCTACCGCAATCATTTCCTCCCTGAAGCCCTCATCGAACACCTAACCCCAAGCCTAGCCCTGCCACCTAGACCTGATACCTTGCCATCAACATTGATATCACCCACATCTCACCATAAACCTGAATCTCAGTCTGGCCCTCGCCCTCATATCAGAGGCAGATACTCACACTGACATTAACACTCTCTTCTCCATACACCATATGGAACACCTAAACCAACCCTAGCCCTAGCAATGGGACCTGCCCCCTCCACGTGACCATCAACGTCACCTATGCCTCACCGTAACCATGAACCTCAATTTCGCCATTGCCCTCACTTCAGAGCCAGACACTAACTCTAACCGTAAACCTATCCTCTGCAAACACCTTACTAAACACTTAACCCTAACCCTAGCCGTGGTCCCTGGTCCTGAACCCAACCTGACACCATCGACGTCCCACAACCCTCACCATAAACCTGAAACTCAATCTCACCTTTGCATCACATCAGAGCTGGACACTAACTCTAACCGTAAACATATCCTCCCAAAACAACCACCCATCAGCACCAACTTCCCACAGGCCTCACCCTAAACATGAAATTCAATGTCAACCTCGCCTTCACATCAGTCCCGGACTCTAACTCTAACCATAATTGTATCCTTCCACTACACCTCACCGAACACCAAAAGCAAACCCTGGCCCTGGCCCCAGCACATGACTCCACACTGTCACCTTCGTCGTCACCCATGCTTCATAGCCTCAATCTCACCCTTTTCCCCACATTAAATGCTGACCCTAAGTCTATCCGTAACCCTACCTTCCAAGTACACCATAACGAACACCCAACCTTAACCCTAGCCCTGGCCACTGGACATGAACCCTCCCCATCACCATTGCCATAATGCATGACTCACCATAACCCAGAACATCAATCTCGCCCCCGCCCTCACATCAGAGCCGAACCCTAACTCTATCCGTAAACCAATTCTTACCCGACACCTTACTGTACACCTAACCCATACCCTAACACTCCCCACTGGACCTGAAGCTATCATCACCATTGATGCCACCAATGCTTCACTGTAATCCTAAACCTCAATCTCGCCCTAGCCCACACATCAGAGCCAGTCACTAACTCTAACCGTAAACCTGTCCTACCCGTACCCCTTCCAAACAGCTGAGCCTAACCCTAGCCGTGGCTCCTGGATCTGACCCTTGCCCGTCACCATCAACATCTCCCATGCTTTATCGTAGCTCTGAACCTCAATCTTGCCCTCACCCTCACATCAGAGCCTTAAACTAACTGTACTGCAATCCTATCCTCCCTGTACCCGTCACCAAACACCTAAACCTAACCCTAGCCCTGCCACCTAGACCTGATGCCACCCCATCAACATTGACCACACTCATGCCTCACTATAAACCTGAACCTCAATCTTCCCCTCACCCTCACAATGAGACAGGCCTCACACTAATGGTAACACTCTCTTCCCCATACACCTTATGGAACACCTACCCCTAACGCTAGCCCTGGCAATTGGACCTGACCCCTCCCCATCACCATCAACATCACCTATGCCTCAGCCTAACCATGAACCACAATCTCGCCATCGCCCTCACTTCAGAGGAGGACACTTAATCTAACCATAAACCTATCCTCCCTGAACACCTTATCCAACACCTTACCCCTGCCCTAGCCATGGCCACTGGACAAGAGTCCTACACGACACGATCGATGTCACACATGCTTCACCATAAACCTCAAACTCAATCTCGCAATCGTCCTAACATCGGAGCTGGTCACTAACTCTAACAGTAATCCTATCCTCCCCGAACACTTTATTAGACATTTAACAAAAACCATAGCCCTGGGCAGTGGACCTGACACCTCCCTGTCACTATTAACTACACCCAAAACCCACTGTTCACCTGAAATTCAATCTGGTACTTACCCACACATCAGAGCCAGAATGGAACTCAAACTGTAAACCTATCATCCCCGTACACCTAATCAGACACCTAAAACAGCCCTAGAACTAGGCCCTGGGACAGGCCCCTCCCTGTCACCATCAACTTCACCCACACCTCACCCAAAACCTGAACCTCAGTTTCGCCAACGACCTTATATCAGAGCCAGTCCCTAATTCTAAACACAGACATATCTCCCTGTACACCTTATCCAACACCCAAAACTAACCCTAACCCAGGACACTGGTCCAGTTCCCTCATTTTCACGACCGACATCACCCACAACTCATCATAACCATGATCCTCAATCTCGCCCTCACATCAGAGCCAGACCCTCACACTAACAGTAACACTCTCTTTTCCATACAACTTACGGAACACCTAACGCTAGCCCTAGCCCTGGCAATTGGATGTGACCCCTCTCCATCACAACCAACGTCACCCACGCCTCACCATATCCCTGAAACTCCATCTCGCCATTACCCATACTTAAGAGCCGGAAACTAACTCTAACCGTAAACCTATCCTCTGCAAACACCTTATCCAACACCTAACCCCAGCCCTTGCCCTGACCACTGGACAAGACTCCTTACCGACACAGTCACTGTCACACACACTACACCATAACCCTCAAGCATAATGTCGCAATTGCCCTCATATCATACCCGGACAGTAAATCTAACCATAAACCTATCCTCATCGAACACCTTATCTGACACCAAAAAATACCCAAGTCCTGGCCAGTGGACCTGACACCACCCGGTCACCATTGACTACACCCACAAATCACTGCAAAACTGAAATTCAATCTCGCCCTTGCCCACACATCAAAGCCAGAATGTAACAATAGCTGTAAACCTATCATCCCTGTACACCTTATCAAACACCTAACACTAACTCTAGCACTGGCCCCTGTACCTGGACCCTCCCAGTCACCATCAACATCAACCACACCTCACCGACGTCTGAACCTCAATTTATCAATGACCTCACATCAGAGCCAGACCCTAATTCTAAACACAGCCATGCCCTTCCTGTACAACTTATATAACACCTTACACTAACCCTATTGCAGGCCATAGAACCATTCACCATTGATATCACTCACACCTCACCGTAACCATGATCCTCAATCTTGCCCTTACATCAGATCCGGACCCTAACTCTAACCCTAACCCTAACCTCCGCGTACAGCTTTTTGAATACCTAACGCCAAGCCTAGCCCTGGCTCCTGGACCTGAACTCCCAATCACAATCGACGTCACGCACCCCTCACCATAAACGTGTACCTCAATCTTGAACTCACTCCTACATCAGAGCAGGACCCTAACTCTAACCATAACTGTATCCTCCCCATAAACTTTACTAAACACCTAAACCTAACCTTACCCACGGCCCTGGACCTGACCACAAACCACCTCATCGAAGTCACCCAGGCCTCACTGAAACACTGAAACTCAAACACGTCTTCACCCTCCCATCACACCTGCACCCTAACTCAAACCATAACACTGTCCTAACCATACAAAAACAGAACAACTAACTCTAACCCTAGCTCTGTTCCCTCACAATCACCATGGATGTCACCCACGCCTGACCGTAAACGTGAACCTCAGTCTCACCCTCGCCCTCACATCAGAGCTGCACCAAAACTCGAATCGTAAACCTATCCTCCCCGTACACCTTACCAAACACCTAACCCTAACCCTAGCCCTGGCCCCTCATCCTCACCCCTACCCATCACCATCAAAGTTACACACACCTCACCATATACCTGAAACTAAATCTCGACTCGCCCTCGCATCAGACAAGGACTCTAACTCTAACAATAACGCTATCCTTCCACTACACCTTACCGAACACCAAAACCAAACCCTGGCCCTGGGACCTGGACTCCACCCTGTCACCTTCGTCATCCCATACGCTTCATAGTAACACTGAACCTCAATCTCGCCCTTTCCACCACATCAGATTCGGACCCTACCTCTAACCATAACCCTATCTTTCAGGTACACCATACCGAAGAGCTAACCCTTACCCTAGCCCTGGCCACTGGACCTGACCCTTCCCCGTCACCATTGACGTCATGCACAACTCACCATTACCCAGAACATCAATATTGCCTCACATCAGAGCCGGACCATAACTCTAACCATAACCCAATCCTCCCCGACAACTTATCGTACACCTAACCCAAACTCTAACACTGGCACCTGGATGTGAAACTCCCATCTCCACCGACGTCACCAATGCCTCACCGTTACCCTAAACCTCAATCTCTCCGTCACCCAGAGATTGGAGCCGTACTCTCACTCTTACCATAAACCTATCTTTTCTGTGCACCTTTCCAAACACCTAACCCTAACACTAGTCCTAGCCTCTGGGCCTGACCCTTGCTCGTCACCATCAGTGTCACCCATGCTTCACCATAATTCTGAACCTCAATCTCGCCCTCACCTTCACATCAGAACCTGAACCTAACTCTACCATAATCCTATCCTCCCCATACAATTTAACGAACCCCTAATCCTAACACTATCCCTGCCCCCTAGACCTGATATGTCCCCATCAACATTGATGTCACCCACGCCTCACCATAAACCTGAACCTCAATCTTGCCTCGCCATCATATCAGAGCCACACCCTAACACTAATGATAACACTCCCTACCCCATACACCTTACGGAACACCTAATGCTAACCCTAGCCCTGACAAGTGGACCTGACCCCTTTCCATCACCAACAACGTCACCCACACCTCACAGTATACCTGAACCTCAGTCTCGTCATCGCCCTCACTTCAGAGCTGGACACTATCTCTAATTGTAAACCTATCCCCCCTGAACACTTTATCCAACACCTTACCCTAGCCCTAACCCTAGCCCTAACCCTGGTCACTGGACAGGACCCCTACATGACACAATTGACATCACACACGCTTCACCATATCCCTCAAACCGAATCCCTCAATCGTCCTCATATCAGAGTCGGACACTAATTCTAACCGTAAACCTATCATTCCCGACCACCTTATCCAACACCTAACCCAAACCCAAGCCCTGGCCTATGGTCCTGATACCTCTCCATTCTCCTTGACTACACCCACAACTCATTGCAAACCCGAAATTAAATCTGGCCGTTGCCCACACATCAGAGCCAGAACATAACTCTAACTGTAATCCTATCATCCCCGTACACCTTACCAAACACCTAAAACTAAGGCTACAACTGGCACCTGGACCTGACCCCTCCCTGTCACCATTGACATCACCCACACCTCACTGTAACCATGATCCTCAATCTCGCCCTCTCATCAGAGCTGGACCCTGACCCTAACCATAACCCTACCCTCCGCGTACAGCTTTTTGAATACATAACACTAAGCTTATCCCTGGCCCCTGGACCTGAAGCTCCCCATCACCATTGACGTCAGACACGTCTCACTGTAACCCTGAAACTCAATCTCACCCTCTCCCCCACGTCAGAGAGGACCATAACTCTAACTAACTGTATCCTCCCCATACACTTTACTGAACACCTAAACCTAACCCTAGTCCTGGCCCCAGGACCTGACCACTCACCACACCATCGAAGTCACCCAGACCTCACCAAAACACTGAAACAGAAACACGTCGTTGCTCTCACATCAGAGCTGAACCGTAACTCAAACCATAACACTGTCCTCACAATACATAAACAGAACACCTAACTCTAACCTTAGCTCTGGTCCCTCACAATCATCATGGATGTCACCCATGCCTCACCACAAACATGAAGCTCAATCTCGCCATTGCCCTCATATCAGAGCTGGACCCGAACTCTAACTGTAACTCTATATTCCCCGTACACCTTATGGAACACCTAACCCTAACTTTATTCCTGGTCACTGGAACTGACACGTCAATGTCAACATCAATGTGGCCCACACATCACCAAATCCCTGAACCTCAGTCTCGCCCTTGCCCTCACATCAGAGGATGTGAACTCTAACCGCAACCCTATAATCCCCGTACACCTTACTGAACACCTAAACCTAACCCTAGCCCTGACCCCAGGATCAGACTCATCACTGTCACCATCGATGTCACCCACACATTACCGTAATCCTAAGCCTCAATCTCACCCTCACCCTCATATCAGAGCCAGACCCAAACACTAACTGCAACCCTATCCTCCCTGTACACCTTACCAAAAATCTAACACTAACACTAGCCCTGACTCCTTGACCGGTCTCCTCACCATCACCATTGATGAAACCCATGCCTCACAGTAACACTGAACCACAATCTAACCCTTGCCCTCACATAACAGCCAGATCCGAACTCTAACCGTAACCCTCTCCTCCCAGTGCAGCTTACTGAACACAAAACCCTAAACCTAGCCCTGGCCACTGCACCTGACCCCTCACCATCAGCATACACGTCACTCATGCCTAACCATAACCCTGAAGCTCATCTAGCCCTCGCCCTCACAACAAAGTTGAAACCTAACTCTAAGCATAACACTATCCTCCCCAAGCTGATCATCTAACCCTAATGCTAGCCGTGGCCCCTGGAGGTGACTGGTCACAGTTACCGTCAACTTCACTTACACCTCAGGTAACCCTGAACCTCAATTTCGTCCTCGTCCTCATATCTGAGATGGACCCGAACTCTAACCATAACTGTATCCTCCCTGTACACTTTACTGAACACCTAACCATAACCCTAGCACTGGTCCCTGGACCTGACCCCTCTCTGTCACCATTGAGGTCAGCAATGCCTCACTGTTTCAGAGACGGGCCTGAACTCTAATAGAACCCTATCCTCACCATACACTTTATCAAACACCTAACAATAACCATTCCTTGGCTCCTGTATCTGATCCTTTAACGTCACCATCGATGCTACACATGCCTCACCGTAACCCTGATCCTAAATCTTGCCATCGCCCTCACAATAGAGCAGGACCCATACTCTTAACATAGCACTTTCCTACACGTACACCTTACCCTAGCCAGTCACCTGCACCTGACCCCTCACCATTACCATTGACATCACCCACACCTAACTGTAACACTGAAGCTCATCTCGCATTTACCCTCACAACAGAGCAGCACCCTAACTCTAATCGTATCACTGTATTTCCCATTCATGTTACATAACACCTAACCATAACCCTAGCCCTGACCCCTGGACCTGACCCCTCACCATCACCATCAATGTCGCCCACGCCTCACCATAATTTTCCCCTCGCCCTCTCATCAGAGCTGGCACAGCACCCACCAACAGAGATGATTTCAGAATTTCCAACACAACGCACATAGGTCCAAACGTTCATAAATGTAACTGATAAAGGAATTTCAGGGAAAGTTACTCATTTGGTAATACTACTGTTACTATTTGTATGAGTTATTTTAAGTTTGCCTAACCATGGATGGAAATGAATTTATGAGACTGAAGAACCCAGGAGACCTGAAACATAGATTTTATCTCCCCTTCCATACATGAAGGAAATCATCCACTTATATGAACCATGTAATAAAATAAAATCTTTTTGCATATCCTATACTCCCACACTAATAGAAAAGTGAGTGTGTTGGGAAGGGGACAGAACTTAAAGGAACGAGAGGATTTGTTGCAGAAATGGTTGTGCTTGACCACTCCACTGTAGGTGCCCTCCGTTGAGTAATGACTTGGGGATGAGAGCCTGGGATACCCCTCCCTGAGATAACGGCAAATAATGTGCAATTTGGGTCTATGTTGGGTCATCCATTTTTAGATAAAGAAGCGAGGATTTTATAGGAGCAACACGCTCTGATAGAAGAGAGAAAGAATTCAGAGTGTTCGATTGGAAGGGAGACAGAGATGTGAAATGAGGTCAGGAGCTGAACTTGTGAAGGAATGACATGGTTGGAATCAGAGATACCGACCAAGTGGGCAGTTTAGGTGACGGAGATGGAAAAGGGAATATTGACGTGTTACCAATGGACTGAAAATTTCCAGGCCACTTCCTAGGTGATTTAGAGAGAAATGACAGCCAAAGATAATGTCCTTCAGTGCTTGCTTAGCGAATTCTTCAGGAGTCATGATGGGAGGCCCACAGTGCTATCTTGGAGGGAGTATTTAATGCAGTAGGCATCTTTTTCTTGCAGTTTACATCATCTGTACATAATGTACCTTTTTGGATTCTGCCATGTGCCAGTAACAACAGTCATGCCCAATTTCCAGGCTATGTTGAATGTGAGAGGCAGAGCATGGGCTCTGGATCACGAGGACCTGGGTCTGAGTTGAAGTTTTGTCCTTTACTTCCTGTATGATCAGTTTTCCTTGCTGGGATCTTGTTTCCTCACTTGTAACATAGGAAGAGTGCTCTGTGAATCACAGCACTCCAATGAGTATTTAATTAAATCATGTTTGTGCCTGGTTCACCTTAACCATCTGATACTAGGTGGTTTCTGTAATACCGATTGTGAGAATAGGCTATCCTGAGAGATTTTTTTCTGAACTAATCTTATCTCCCTTTTGACCATCTGTGATGGAGTCAGTAGACAGATGACCGTAAGGCATGGTGAGAGGAGTCTGGCAGGAGAAGCCTCCATTTGTACAGCATGGACACACAATGTTTCCCTTGCCTAATCCAGAGGAGGAGGTAGGTTCCATCGATCATTTAAATCTCCAGCAGTCTGGAGAAATATATTTTCAATCATGAACTAGGAAAATGCTTTCTTCTTCTCCAACACTTTCCCCAGGGCATCTTTGATCTCTTTGTTCCTCAAACTGTAATTGAGAGTGTTCAGCATGGGGATCACCAGCGAATAGAACACAGACACCACCTTGTCTCTGCCTAGGGAGTAGTTGGATCTGGGCCACAGGTAAATGAAGAGGGAGGTCCCAAACAACAGAGTCACCACCATCAGTGTGAGGAGCATGTGTTGAAGGCTTTCCTTCAGCCTTCCACTGAGCAGATATTCAAGACAGCAGCCACTATGTAAGTGTCAGAGATGAGGAGGATGAGGAAAGATGTGCCCCCAGCAGTGACCACCACAAGGAAGTTCACCACTTTACTGGGAAAGGTGTCAGAGCAAGAAAGTGCCAGGACTGGTGGGAGGTCACAGAAGAAGTGGTTGATGATGTTGGAGCCACAGAAGTGGAGCTGAAATAGGAGCTGGCCTGGATCAGGGCACTCAGGAAGCCACCAACATATTCCCCAATCACCATGCGTGTACAGAGGCCCTGGAACATGATGGCAGAGTAGAGGGGGGGCTGAAGATGGCTGCATACTGGTCATATGTCATAGAAGTTAGGAGGAAGCACTCAGTTAGACCCATGCCAACGAAAAAATAAAACTGAGCAGCACAGCCCGAGAATGATATGGTCTTCTGCTCCTGGAAGAAGTCAGTGAGCATCTTAGGAGCCACTGCAGAAGAATAGCAGATGTCGATGAAGGACAATTTGCTGAGGAAGAAGTACATGGGTGTGTGCAGACAAGTGTCAGCTCTGATCAAAAAGATGAAGACCAGGTTCCAGGCCAGTGTCACAAGATAGATGCTCAGGAAGGTCACAAAGAGGGGGCCCTGGAGTTCTGGATGGTCTGCAAACCCCACGAGGATGAATGTGGTTACTGAGGAGCTGTTCCAGGCCTTAGTTGTGGTTGTGGACATATTTCCTCTGAAACACAAGGACAAGATGCAGACCTGGAATAATAATGATAATTCACATTGCAGGTGATCTCAACAAATAATTACAAAATGCAAGAGAAGGAGGGCAGAGTATTACAAAGGGTTACAATTTATGAAAAGATTCTCTCAGAAGGCAGTTTTGGTCATTGTCTTAATATTTGCTTTTTTATTTGGTGTAGTGGATTGGTATGGTCTTACCATACCAGACTCCCTATGATCTCCTCCTGCCTCCGTATTTAGTAGCTCTTGGGTGAGGTATCTCATATCACTAGGCTTCAATTTCCTCATCTTTAAAGTGAGTGACAGTACCTATTTCACGTATTTGTTTTAAGAACTAAATAAGACAAAGCGTGTAATATGACTGACACATAGTAAGGCCCCAGTGGTAGTTATTATTAAAAGTTTTTTTGTGTGTCCCAGGTGAATCACATCATGCCCTGAAATAAAACTATTCATTTAACTTTATTCAAGTTTCAACATTGGAATGGTTGAAAATTGAATGCAAGGGACCAGGTTCAGCTATGTAGTTGTAAAACAGTCATACATTTAGAATGTTTTTAATCCAAAGGATTAGGCCAGGAATGTATAGGAATGCTCTTCACTGTCAAATAGTAGACCTGAATACACTAATGTAGTTCCACTTCCAAATTTGTCTTCAGTCTGAGTTCTCTAAGCTATTTAATTGTTAGGAATGTGGACTATGCTTCTAGGAATTTACCCAAAGAACACAAAATTTAAAGATATATGCACCCCATCTTTATCAGTGCATTATTTACAATAACCAAGATATGAAGGCAACCTAATTATCCATCAATAGATGAATAGACAAAGAAGAGGTGGTACCTATACATAGTTGAATATTACCCAGCCATAAAAAGAAAACAAACTTTACCATTTGCAACAACATGGATGGATCTAGAGGGTATTATGCTCAGTGAAATAAGCCAGGCAGAGAAAGACAAATACCATGTGATTTCACTTATTTGTGAAGTATAAAAAAAACCAAAACAGAAGGAACAAAACAGCAGTAGAGTCAGAGACACTGAGAGGAGACTGGTGGTTGCCATGGTAGAGGGTTGGGGTGGGAGGGTGGGGAGAGTCAGGGGGTAAAGGCACACAAAAATTCCTACTCATAAGATAAGTTGGTCAGGGGATGGTAGTACACCATGCAGAATACAGCCAATGACTCTCTAACATCTTCCTATGTTGATCCATAGTAACTACACTAGTCGGGTGAGGATTTAATAATATGGGTAACTGTTGAAACACTGTGTTGTGTACTTGAAACCAATATGGTTGTATATCAACAATACGTCAATAAAAAAAGAATGTGGACTCTGAATTTAGATTGGCTTCAATTCCCGGCTTTACTACATAACAGATGTGTGACCTTGGGCAGGTCACTTGAACTCTCTATCTCAATCTGTTGAATTAGAGATAATGAGAGCATTTACTTTATTAGGATCTATCTATATCATCAATCAATCATCTGATGTATCACCTGTCTCCGTCTATCTATCTATCTATCTATCTATCTATCTATCTATCTATCTATCATCTATCATCTATCTATCTACCATCATCATCATCTAATCTCCTTTAGGACTTGGCTGGCCCATAGTATCTTTTGAGATCAGGAACTTGATTCCCTTCAATCTACATTGATATGAATTCTGATCACTCCCTCATACATCCACATTAAATCTAAATCCGCATAAATCCAGAGAGAATTCCTGTCCTTAGTAGGTCTCTGAAGCTGGCCCTATCTCTGCAGAAGGCTCTAGGAAGCTTGTGGTCATGGTGAATGGCCCTTACAGGTTTGGAGTATATCTTGATCCTCCTTCAGGTCTTAGAAACACTTCGGAAATCAATGAAATTACCTTAACTTTCTTTTTAACCTATACATTCAACTTCTTGAAATATAGTGAATCTTACAAACATCATTGTATTTCTTCAAAATGGAAATTTTATTTTATGAGTTTAAATGCAATATGTGAGAACTATAAAACAACTTGGTCAACACACAACAGTGAAATCTTTTTTTAATAAGTTTATTTTGATATCATTAATCTACAATTAAATGAATAATATTATGGTGATTACACTACCCCCTTCATCAGGGCCCCCCCAACCCCATTACAGTCACTGTCCATCAGCATAGTGAAATGCCATAGAGTCACTACTTGTCCTCTCTGGGTGTACAGCCCTCCCTCTGCCCCCCAACATTACATCTGCTAATCGTAATGTCCCTTCTTCCCCCTTGCCCTCCCTTCCCACCCATTCTCCCCAGTCCCTTTCCCTTTGGTAACTATAAGTCCGTTCTTGGGTTCTGTGAGTCTCCTGCTGTTTTGTTCTTTCAGTTTTTCTTTTTCCCCTTAGTTCTTATACTCCACATATGAGTGAAATCATTTTGTACTTGTCTTTTTCAGCTTGGCTTATTTCACTGAGCATAATACCCTCTACCGCCATCCATGTTGTTGCAAATGGTAGGATTTGTTTTCATCTTATGGCTGAATAATAGTCCATTGTGTATATGTACCACATCTTCCTTATCCATTCATCTACTGATGGACACTTAGGTTGCTTCCATTTCTTGGCTATTGTAAATAGTGCCACGATAAACATCGGGGTGCATCTGTCTTTTTCAAACTGGGCCGCTGCATTCTTAGGGTAAATTCCTAGGAGTGGAATTCCTGGGTCAAATGGTATGTCTATTTTGAGTTTTTTGAGGAACTTCCTTACTGTTTTCCACAATGGTTGAACTAATTTGCATTCCCACCAGCAATGTAGGAGGGGTTCCTTTTCTCCACATCCTCGCCAACATTTGCTGTTGTTTGTGTTTTGGATGTTGGCCACACTCACTGGTGTCAGGTAATATCTCATTGTGGTTTTAATCTGCATATCTCTGATGATTAGCGATGTGGAGCATCTTTTCATGTGCCTTTTGGCCATCTGAATTTCTTCTTTGGAGAGGTGTCTGTTCATGTCCTCTGCCCACATTTTAATTGGATTATTGGCTTTTTGTTTGTTAAGGTGCATTAGTACTTTATATATTTTGGATGTCAACCCCTTATCTAAAACATCATTTATGAATATATTCTTTAGCATGTCTTTTTGTTCTACTGATGGTGTCCTTTACCGTACAGAAACTTTTCAGCTTGATATAGCCCACTTGTTCATTTTTACTTTTGTTTCCCTTGCCCGGGGAGATATGTTCATGAAGTCGCTTATGTTTATATTTAAGAGATTTTTGCCTTTGTTTTTTCTAAGTTTTATGGTTTCATGACTTAATTCAGGTCTTTGATCCACCTTGAGTTTACCTTTGCGTATGGGGCTAGACAGTAGTCCTGTTTAATTCTTTTACATGTAGCTGTCCAGTTTTTCCAACACCAGCTGCCGAAGGGGCTGTCATCTCCCCATTGTATATCCAAGGCTCCTTTATCAAATATTAATTGACTGTATATGTTTGGGTTAATGTTTGGATTTTCTATTCTGTTCCACTGGTCTGTGGGTCTGTTTTTGTGCCAACACCAAATTGTCTTGATTACTGTGGCTTTGTAGTACAGCTTGAAGTCACGGAGCGTAATTACCCATGTTTTATTCCTCCTTCGTAGGATTGTTTTGGCTATTCAGTCTTTTGTGGTTCCAAATGAATTTTAGAATTATTTGTTCCAGTTCATTGAAGAAAGCTGTTGGTGTTTTGATAGGGATTGCATTGAATCTGTAGATTGCTTTAGGTAGTATAGCCATTTTGACAATATTTATTCTTCCTAGCCAAGAGCATGGGATGAATTTCCATTTGTTAGTGTCCTCTTTAATTTCTCTTAGGAGTGTCTTGTAGTTTTCAGTGTACAGGTCTTTCACTTCCTTCGTTAGGTTTATTCCAAGGTATTTTATTATTTTTGATGCAATTGTGAATGGAATTTTTTTTCTGATTTCTCTTTCTGTTAGTTCATTGTTAATGTATAGGAAAGCAACAGATTTTTGTGTGTTAATTTTGTATCCTCAACTTTGCTGAATTCAGATATTAGTTCTAGTAGTTTTGGAGTGGAGTCTTTAGGGTTTTTATGTACAATATCATGTCATCTGCAAATAGTGACAATTTGACTTCTTTACTAATCTGGATGCCTTGTATGTCTTTGTTTTGTCTGATTGCCGTGGCTAGGACCTCCAGTACTTTGTTGAGTAACAGTGGAGAGAGTGGGCATCCCTGCCTTGTTCCCTATCTTAGATGAAAAGCTTTCAGCTTCTCACTGTTAAGTATGGTGTTAGCTATGGGTTTGTCATATATGGCCTTTTTGATGTTGAGGTACTTGCCGTCCATACCCATTTTGTTGAGAGTTTTAATCATGAATGGATGCTGAATTTTGTCAAATGCTTTTTCAGTATCTATGGAGCTGATGATGTGGTTTTTGTTCTTCATTTTGTTGATGTGGTGGATGATATTGACGGATTTTTGAATGTTGTACCATCCTTGTATCCCTGGGGTGAATCCCACTTGATCATGGTGTATGATCCTCTTGATGTATTTTTGAATTCGGTTTGCTAATATTTTGCTGAGTATTTTTGCATCTACGTTCATCAGGGATATTGCTCTATAGTTTTCTTTTTGGTGACGTCTTTGCCAGGTTTTGGTATTAGAGTGATGCTGGATTCATGAGTTTGGAAGTATTCCCTCCTCTTCTATTTTTTGAAAAACTTTAAGGAGAATGGGTGTTATTTCTTCTCTATATGTCTGGTAGAATTCAGAGGTGAATCCATTGGTCCAGGGATTTTGCTCATTGGTAGTTTTTTGATTACTGATTTAATTTCATTGCTGGTGATTTGTCTGTTTAGTTTTTCTGTTTCTTTCTTGGTCATTCTTGGAATGTTGTATTTTTCTAAGAAGTCATCAATTTCTTCTATGTTTTCCAGCTTGTTAGCATACAGATTCTCATAATATTCTCTTATAATTCTTTCTATTTCTGTGGGGTCCGTCGTGATTTTCCTTTCTCATTTCTGATTCTGTTTATGTGTGTAGATTCTCTTTTTCTCTTAATATGTCTGGTTAGGTGGTTTATCTATTTTGCTTATTTTTTCAAAGAACCAGCTCTTGGTTTTATTGATTTTTCTATTGTTTTGTTCTTTTCAATTTTATTTATTTCTTCTCTGATCTTTATTATGTCCCTACTTCTGGTGACTTTGGGCCTCGTTTGTTCTTCTTTTTCCAATTTCAGTAATTGTGTCTTAGACTATTCATTTGGGAATGTTCTTCCTTCTTTAAATAGGCCTGGACTGCAATATACTTTCCTCTTAGAACTACCTTTGGTGCGTCTCACAGAAATTGTGGCTTTTTTTGTTGTCATTAGTCTCCAGATATTCTTTGATTTCTGTTTTGATTTAGTCATTAACCCATTGATTAATTAGGAGAATATTGTTAAGTCTCCATTCATTTGTGAACCTTTTTGGTTTCTTTCTAAAATTTATTTCTAGTTTTATACCTTTGTGATCTGAGAAGTTGGTTGGTAGGATTTCAATATTTTTGAGTTTACTGAGGTTCTTTTTGTGGCCTAGTATGTGGTCTATTCTGGAAAATATTCCATGTGCACTTGAGAAGAATGTGTATCATGCTGCTTTTGGTTGCAGAGCTCTGTAGATGTCTGTTAGGTCTATCTGTTCTAGTGTGTTGTTCAGTGCCTCTGTGTCTTTACTTATTCTCTGTCTGGTTGATCTGTCCTTTGGAGTGAGTGGTGTGTTGAAGTCTCCTAAAATGAATGCATTGCTTTGTATTTCCTCCTTTAATTCTGTTAGTATTTGTTTCACATATGCTGGCGCTCCTGTGTTTGGTGCATATATATATATATATATTTTTGGTTATTTTGATATCATTAATCTACAATTAAATGAGTAATATTATGGTGATTACACTACCCCGTTCATCAGGTTCCCCCCCCAACTCCATTGCAGTCACTGTCCATCAGCGTAGTGTGCATATATATTTATAATGGTTATATCTTCTTTTTGGACTGACCCCTTTATCATTATGTAATGTACTTCTTTATCTCTTGCTACTTTCTTCGTTTTGAAGTCTATTTTGTCTGATACAAGTAGTGCCACACCTGCTTTTTTCTCTTTGTTGTTTGCATGAAATAACTTTTTCCATCCCTTCACTTTTAGTCTGTGTATATCTTTGGGTTTGAGGTGAGTCTCTTGTAAGCATCATATAGATGGGTCTTGCTTTTTAATCCATTCTGTTACTCTGTGTCTTTTGATTGGTGCATTCAGTCCATTTACATTTAAGGTGATTATCAACAGATATGTACTTATTGCCATTCCTGGCTTTAGATTCGTTGTTACCAAAGGTTCAAGGGTTTCTTCTTTACTATCTAACAATCTTCCTTAACTTTCTTGTTAAGTTATTTTAAACACCGTCTGTTGTTTCTTTATTTCTCTCCCTTCTTATTCTTCCTCCTCCATTCTTTATATACTAGGTGTTTTATTCTTTGCCTTTAGTTAGTATTTGGATGGCCTGCTTTCTTTGGTATGATTTTATTTTCTCTGGTGACATCTTTTTAGCCTTAGGAGTGCTTCCCTCTAGAACGATCCATTAAAAATATCCTATAGTGGTGGTTTATGAGAGGCAAACTCTCTCAACTTTCGTTTGTTTGGAAATTATTTAATCCCTCCATCATATTTAAATGATAATCGTGCTGGATACAATATTCTTGGTTCGAGGCCCTTCTGTTTCATTACATTAAATATATCATGCCTTTCTCTTCTGGCCTGTAAGGTTTCTGTTGAGAAGTCTGATGATAGTCTCATGGGCTTTCCTTTGTAGGTGTTCATTTTTCTCTCTCTCTCACTGCCTTTAATACTCTGTCTTTATCTTTGATCTTTGCCATTTTTATTATTATGTGTCTTGGTGTTGTCTTCCTTGGGTCCCTTGTGTTGGGAGATCTGTGGGCTTCCGTGGAGTGCGAGACTATTTCCTTCCCCAATATGGGGATGTTTTCAGCAATTATTTCTTCAAAGACACTTTCTATCCTTTTTTCTCTCTCTTCTTCCTCTGGTACTCCTATAATGCGAATATTGTTCCATTTGGATTGGTCACACAGTTCTCTGAATATTCTTTCATTCCTAGAGATCCTTTTATCTCTCTCTACCTCAGCTTCTCTGTATTCCTGTTCTCTGATTTCTATTCCATTAACAGTCTCTTGCATCTCATCCGGTCTGCTGTTAAGCCCATCGATCGCTTCTCTCATTTCTGCATTGTCTTTCCTCACTTCTCTCACTTCCTCCCTCAGCTCTTGCTCATTTCTCTGTAGATATATCCGCATGGTTATGAGTTTTGTTCTGAATTCTTTTTCAGGAAAACTGCATTTCCATTACTTCAGGCTTCCTCTCCCGGGTTGTCTGCTTGATCTTAGTCTGGACCATATTCCTCTGTCTTTTCATGGCAATAGAAGTGGTCGCTGGTAGTTGCCACGTATGTCAGCTGGGTTCTTTAAGACTTTAAAAAGAAAAAGAGGAAAAAAAAAAGAGAAAGAAGAATAGGAAAGAAAAAAAGAAAGAGAAGAAAAAGCAAATACAAACAAACAAAAAAAACACGCCCACCTTGAGTAGATTCTTTGGGGATGCTGTACGTGGCGCTGTTGCTCCACTATTCCGCATCCGTGGCCAAGCCGCTCCATAGGGCCCTTTATAGCTCTGGCCGGGATGGGAATGAATGGGCGGCTGTTGGTCTTTGTGGGAAGTCTATGTGCGGCCACCCTTTCCCAGTTACCAGCTAAGGGTTCAAAAGTCCCCTGGACTCCCAGCCTGCTGGGCTGAGTATGCCGGGGTGATCTGACTCCTCCGCTGGGCTCCTGTCTCTTTAAGACCGCTGAAAAAAGTGCGCGTCTTTATTTATTTATTTTTTCCCTTCCCGGGAGCCAGCAGCAAGGACCCTGGCGTGTTCCCTGCTCAGATCCTGCACCCTCTGTCTTTCCAATCTCCGCTACACCGTGCGATCTGTGTCAGCGCTCCCTGCACAGATCACCGGGGCTGGTTATTTCACGGGGTGTACTTCCACTTACTCCCTGGCTCTGAATCCTCTCATCCCGCTGGTGCGCTGGGGTGGGTGAATGCTCGGGTCCTGCCAGGATGAGGCTTCGTATCTTACCCGCCTCATGGGGTGCCATGTTCTCTTATGTGTAGCTGAAGGCTGCGCACTTCCCTGTGTATTCAGGTCTCTCTTTTAGGAATAGTTGTATTTGCTGTATTTTCATAGATATATATAATTTTGGGAGGAGATTTCTGCCGCCCCTGCTCACGCCGCCATCTTCCCGGACCCTTTATGCATGTTAAATCCTCACTAAATCCTCAAAACCCCTCCTGTAGAAGAAACTGAAATTCAGAGAAGCTAACTAAGTTGCTCAAAATTATTCAGCTGGTAAGAGATTGATCCAATATTTGCACCCATGGCTATGTAACACCAAACTCTGCATAGGAATGGTACATACATTTATTTCAGAACTCAATGGCACACAAATATGTTGATATGATCACTTGTATCCCTCAATTCATAAATCCATTCTCGTTCCACAGAAACCTACTATCTTCTCTAGGAGAGAGACATTAGACACAGAGCTTTTCCCCCTAAATTAAAAAAAAAACTCTGATAAAGTGTAAAGTTTATTCTATGGAGGGCCACATAGAAATAAAGAAATAATTTGGGGCCAGACACTCAACAAAAAGGAACCCATTATTTTGGTGATGGAGAGAGAGGAAAAGTTTTGATTCACTTGTTTCTTAAATGGAGAATATTGAACTCTGGTGAGAACTGGAATAGGGACCTTTGAGTAGGCTCAAATGAGGCTAATAATCTTCAACACCCACCTGACCCTGGTCCTTCTTACCCATCAGAATAGTGCCTCTTAATCTGTCTGAGGATACCAGCTTTTTCTGGCTCAGTGACTATTTCTCAGCCTCATGTGGAGCAATTGCTGTGCAAAGGGGTGTCTCTTCACCCAAAGACCCACAGAGCCATCTTTTGGTGCTGCATGGCCACAAATGGTTTGAAATGCCAGCATGCTCCAGGAGGACAAGTGCAAAATGTGACCTTTCAGAAGAGACATTATTCCTCCCATACTTGGAAGATATTTCTGATTTATTTTGGGAAAATCCCAGGAGAATATGTTTAGAATGGACTCTAATAAAAGTGTTAGCAGGAAGGATAGACTATAACATTAGCTTGGGTAAAGTTTAATTATATACTCTGGATTTTGAATTTGTCTGAAATCAATCATCTGGGACTGACTGTAACACATCGTTTATTGGATTAAAGAGTAGCCTGCATTCAATAGCTTGAAAGGACAAATCTTTCCCTGCTCAATTCAGAGGCAAAGAATTCAATGTCTTAGGGAAATAGGAATCTTACGGTGGGTTTTTCATGTGTGATCTGCATACTAATAATTCCCTTCCAACCATGTTTACCTAGAGGGCTAAAGGGAAGTCCCTTCACTAAGCCTGGATCATATAGTGGTTCTATTTTTAATTTTTTGAGGACTCTCCATACAGTTTTCCACAGTGGCCACACCAGTTTGCCTTCCCACTAACAATGAACAATGGTTCCCTTTTCTTTGTGTCTTTGCCAACACTTGTTATTGCTTTTCTTGTTAACAATAGCTATTCTAACAGGTGTGAGGTGGTATCTCATTGTGGTTTTGATTTGCATGTCTCTGTGCGTGTGTGTGTTGGGGAAACAGAATGGGGACGAAGGATGGCATGTTGTTTTCTTCAAGTACTTTCCTCTCCTCACCATCACCAGTCCTTGGTTTTACCCTCTACACATTTTGCTAGGCCTTTTCCTCTTATGTCAGAGTTTAAATTAATAATATTCTACATCACCACTGTTCCTGCTTACATCAGCTGGAGGATTAAAACATGATCCCAATAACAGCCACAAAACAGATTTTCCAGAGTCGCTTTTCACCCCAGATCCATTCAAATTCTTCTAGGTCTGGGAGCCACCAGGGGGTCTCACATGTCTGTGCAATAATCTACCATGTGTCTCTTACCATTTCCTTCCTTCCTTGTCTAGATCACAGTGGTGCTTCCTGCAGACACCTGCCATGGTACTAACTGATGCACACCACTGTCTGATGGCTGAGATGCTGGCACTGAAGATGCAGATATCTTGTCTCAGAGGATCATCACTCGACGGCACCCAAACTACTTGCACTTTCAGTGCCCCATTCAGCATTAGTCAGCCCTCTTTCCATTTCTTCTTTCCACTGTTCTTGTTCTAGTTCCTTTGGGTGGGAACTCAGTAATGAGCCTTTGGGTCGGCTGAAGGATGACTTGACTGATTAAAAAATGGCTCTTTCTAGAGTCACCCTTCTTCTCTGAGGCTGCACCATTGTTCTGAAACCAGGTGAGTACACTTTGATTCTCTTCCTTTGGGATTCTCCCTTCGAGAGTTCCCAAGGGAAATTTGCATCAGTGGATATTTAGTGAGAACGGCATTCAAAGGTTTCTTTCTTAGAGAATTCCTACATAAGATGGTATTGACTCTTGTGTGTCTTCAGATGCCCTGGTAAATAGGGAAAATTGTGTTTTTTTTGCATTAAAATTATTTAAAACTTTTGCTGCAACTTTCGCCATATCAGTGCTTAAGAATTTTCATTTCATTTAGGAATCAACTTGTAATTTCCTAATGATTCATTTGAGTGTAAGTCTTACCTACCAATTCCAAGAAAGTGTTTTCCAGAAGTATAATGTTCACATTATTCACATTGTTCATAATAATATTAATCTCCGACTAATAATAATAAGCTAACAACGGTGATGGCAAAGATAATTGTTTATAAAAGATTAGTGCTAAGATTTGCTGAAAAGGAAAGTCTTTTTAAAACTATACCCAAATTAGTTGGTATTTTAATTAAAATTATATTTAGCTGGTATTTAATGCAAACATAGTTATCTGGGAACAATAATAACATGGATTACCTTGCATTTCTGATACACTGGTATCAGAATATTATAGCTGGAGGTGTTTCTCTGAGACAAATGGGTAATTTAAAAATCAAAATGATAACTATTCTCATTTGAATAGTTCTCATAAAATGGTTTTCACATAGGTTTATAGACGATCCTCACACCACTTTACAGTGTTGTTACATTTAGTTGAATCTTACAGATGGAGGAAGAATTTATGTGCGATCAATTGAGGTGCTCAAGACCAGACAGATAAAAACGGGCAGGCTTGAGACCCATGCTATGCGTTAACATCGCCAATTATTATTCTTCACCTGTGATGACCGCTCTCCAGCCTGTCAGAATGCCTCTTTTTAAGAATTAAAAAATCTCATTTGTTTAAAATGGTACTGTGAATGTTAACTCATGACTTATCTGCTCTCAGTTACTCCTCTTTTATCTAAATATATTTGTTGATTAGTGTTACTCACCATTTTCAATTTGCTCTGTAAGTTGCCCCCATGTCTGGTCTAGTTTTCCCAGCACGGAACTGCATGATAGCATTTCATTCAGGTACTTGAGGAGCACATGGCACACTGTCTAGATCTTAGCGCTTGGTGGTAGGCATATGATGTGTTTGAGGATGATCAGTTATCAGAGCGCTGGGTTCTCTGGATTTTAGTTTCCAAAGGTCACCTCTTAAAACTGACAATGCAGTTTAGACACGCTTCCACTAGGGGGCAGTAACATTCCACAGGAGGGTCTCTGTTAGTGGGCATCCGCACAGGTAATGGTCTGTTAACATAGCTTAGTTGTAATCCTGCTGTGTGGGTTCTTACAGCTATTCTACTTCAGCTCTTTTGTTTCAGAAACAAAAACTGAGGCCCAGAGAGGTCAAGAGCCTAATCTCCCGCAGCTGAGTGGGAATTGGAACTCGGGTTCTAGGATGTCTAGCTTAGTACTTGCATAGATATTTAAAAGAAAGACCTCTAAAATCTCTAAATGTACTCTTATCTTGTACTTTATCTTTGGAATGCCTGGTGAAAAGACTTGGGATCTACATCAGATTGTCATTTTTACTCATCACCAGTGGAAGAAATACAAGCTGAGGTAACTTTTCAAACTCAAGTTTGAGAATCAAGATCCTGTTTTATTGCTAAACACCTCTGGGTTTTTCTCTGGGCTTTGCTTCAAAACAGTTCATAACCTCATTAAAATAGCTATGCTAAAGGCTAACCAAATGTGGAGGCAAATCATATTTTAGGAGAAGCTGCCAGCAAACAAATGTTGAGATACATAGAATCTTACTGAGATAAATTTTGAGTTGAATCTCAAAGAAGTCTCTTAAACATTTGAAATTCCATGTGGAATTTACTTGCTTTTTGGTGCTATTTGTTTTCATGCTTGTTGATATTTGCTTAAACTCCTGATTTCTTAAATTTAATCATATTGAAATTTGGTATTTTAAAATAAGAGTGTGGAAAGTTTACAGTTATATACAGGTGAATTTGAGAAGGCAAGTTTCCTCATTCTTTAATTTATTTTAGAATAAATTGACAAATATATTGTGCCCCACTCTACATTTTCCTGTCTAATGAAGACATTGCTATTTTATAATTTGCTTTTTATTCTTAAGCTTCTCAATCTTACTTTGTAGGTAATCATTATCTCTATAATCAGAGTTGGGATGACAGGTGGAATTTATTACCATCCCTTTTTATCAGCTTTCTAATCCTAAAACAATGGATAGATCATAATCTAAACTATTCTGGATCTCAATTCAGTATCAAAACTCATTTATCATTAGTTGGCCTTAACTTTCCCAGCCAGGATCTTGAGGGTCAGGGTATCCTCAATCCTAAGGACACTTCTCTTTGGAAAGAACTACCTTGCTTCTCTTCCTTGCTGTCTATTTTTGGGAGTCACTTCTTTTTCTTTCAAAGATCTGTTTGCTAATTCCTTGCCCCCATGCCCCAAATTCAGCCCATTACTTTGTGTGTCAAGAGCGTTAGTAACTATATTCCTTTAAATAGAAGATATTTCTGTCATTGAATTAATTATTTTCAGGCAAAGGATTGCTAACTCTATCTCCACAGATTAACTCCTTTTTGTAAACTTTATTCCTGGAGAAAAAGTTTTAAAAAAGAGGAATTCAGTGTCTCAAAATTTCAGACTTCCGGAGTTTGAGGGGTCTTTGGAGACAGAGCCCAGTTTTCTCAGACCCTGTGGGGCTGGGGAGGAGCTAATTGACTCTCCCACTACACATCCTGGTGGTGGCAGTGCTGGGAGTAGCATGCAGATATTAAAGAGTAAAGGACCTGTTTTCATCACAATAAAATGTCAGATAGAAAAGAAAGCTGTGGGTCAGGACCCTAGAGGCAGACTTAACGACATTATTAGTGAACATTCATTGAGTGATTTCTCTTTGTTAGGCACTGGAAAGGAAGTCTTCCTAGACCCAAATCAGGGAAAGCTCAGAGAAGAATGAGGCAGGGACAGTAAATAAGACTCTGGCAATGGATGGTCGGCCCCTTTCCCAACAGCCCCAGAGGATAATTTGTGCTCAGAAATGTTTGGCTGTAATGACTAGCTTTTACTTGGGACCCAGGAGTAAGTGGCAGGACAGCCACGTGGAGGAACAGCTTCCCCTGTCCATTAAAATAATGAACTCTCAAAGGCCATTTTAAGGACTTGGTAACCAAGAAGTATTATTACCTTGGTAATTAAGGCAATAAAGAAGTTCCAGAAGCAGATATTACTATTTGCATGAGGCCCAAGTATAAAATGTTGACTAAACGAGAAACCAGCAGAGAGCTGTGGGGAATGCAGATGAACTGAAGTTTGCAGATGTTATTGGAACAAAGCAACCAGTGATTCTTCTCCTGTAGCATGAGATCTCAGGACACTTTCTTGAGGTGATTCAGTAAGTCCAGCTCCTTTGCTCCTACCTCATTCACCCAACAAATGACTGATAAACTTACATCCTGTTCCACATTTTATCTGTAAAAGGGGAAGAGTAACTCTACCCTCTGCCAGGGAGGATTAAATGAGTTAACATAAATCAACTCTTTAGAACAGTGCCCGGTACTCAATAAGTCCTAAATAAGTGCATGAGATCATATCGTATATTACATGTGACATTATTATAATTGAGCACTCATTATAAGTCAAACACTCTGCTAAGGTCTGTGGTTAAGTAGAGAAAAATTCATTCATTCAACAAATATTTACTGCGTCTATGTTCTAGACACTTTTCTAGGGACTGAGGTCAATAAAAAGAACAGATAGAACTCCTTGCCTGCCTTTGAGTAGCTTACTTTCTGATAGGGAAAAATTCATTAAGGTTAGACACACCAAAACAAAAAGAAACATCTTATTTCATTTTTGGTAGGATTAATTGATTCATGTCATAGTGAAGAGTAGTCTTGGCTCTTAGTTTCGGCTGCTCAATTAGTGACTGATTGTGGGGAGATTTTAAATTCTCAGAAAACACAAACCTAGGAGCAGTATTTAAAAATTTTATTTCAACTTTATTGAGACACTGTTAACATACAGAAATCACATATATTTAAAGTGTACGACTTGATATTTTTATACCTATGCATACACTCTGAAAAGACCACCAGAATCTAGCTAAATAACTGTCACCTCTACAGAGTTACCGTGTGTGTGTGAGTGTGTGTATGAATGTGTTTGTGGTAGAAGATAATTTAAGAGCTATTCTCTTAGAAAACCACAAGTGTGCAATACAGTAATGTTAATGCTTGTCACCATGTGTTCATTAGATACCCAGAACTTATTTATCCTGAATAACTGAAACTTTGCCTCTTTGACCAACATCTTCCCATTCCTCCCTGAAGCTGCTCCCACCCCAGCCCCTGGCAGCCATCATTCTAGTCTATTTTTATGAGTGACTTTTTCAGAATTCACATATAAGTGAAATCATGCCAAATTTGTCTTTCTCTGTCTGGCATGTTTCACTTAGCACAATGTTCTTCAAGTTCATCCATGTTGTTGCGCATGACAGATATCCTTCTTTTTTATTGCTGAATAATATACTATTATCTATCTTCTCCCATTTTCTTTTTCCATTCATCCATGGATGGATATTCAGGTTGTTTCTATACCTTGGCTATTGTGAATAATGCTGCAATGAACATGGGGGTGTAGATATCTCTGCAAGACAGTGATTTCATTTCTTCTGGATACATACCCAGAAGTGGGATTGCTGGATCATATTGGTAGCTCTATTTTTAATTTTTTTGAGAAACTTCCCTAAAATTTTCCATAGTGGCTGCACCAATTTACATACCAACCAACAATGTATGAGGGCCCCCTTTTCTCTACACTTGTTATCTGCGTCTTTTTAGTAACAGCCATCCTAACAGGTATGAAGTGATAACTCATTGTGGTTTTGATTTACATTTCCTTGTTCATGCAGAACAGTTATTAATATGATGAATGATAGACACAATCAGATAGTCGCAATTTATTGCAGACACGCATGGGGAATCAAATTCCATAAAATGATAAAATACCAGCAACTTTAATTTTACTATTGAGTCTTCCCTGGGGCACTTTCTGCCTTTTCACAACCTTTTGTATCTCCTCATTTTGATCTTTATGTCAGTGCCAGCCTGCCTTTCTTAATATAAAATATGCATGGGCTTACTTCATGTCTTAGAAATGATAACCTAGTCTGGCCTGATGACATTAAAGGTGTCCCTTGCCTATCCATAAATGTTATATGTAAATATCTAACTGTCTCCAGCTTTCCTTGTTTTGGAAATACTGGTTTCTACTTGTTTTCGCTACCATGGCTCACCCAATTTTAGTCATTGTTAATATTTCTCCCCTTCCCCTCATGGAGGTATGTTCATATCCCATAATGGTGCTGATTGGATTAGTCCAGATTTTGATATTTTTATGCATTTCATGCAGTGATTTGTATAAAACCTTATTATATAATTAGAAAAAAATTCCTAGTTTAAGCAAGCATGTTAGGTGTATATCACATATGTATCACACATAAAAATTATAAATACATGTATTTCTATATTATGTATTATATATATATATTTATTAGTTATACTACTTTAAAGAATGGATCATTTTTATTTTGTGTTGGATTTCCTCCCTTACAATGGAATATGTCAGATATTATAGCCTGTTGTATTTGGCTCCTTTTGTGAAATCTCATATTAATTAAAAATGTATGAAATATAAAGAACTCCTAACTTTATTGTTAACCTGAGTTTATCTTTTCATCAGAAAGTCTAAAAAGCTGTAAGAAACCCAAGTCCAAAGGAACCTTGAGACTCATCTGATTCAACCCTCCCATTTCTCAGTTGAGAAAATGAAGATCTAAAGAGGTGAAGTGACTTCTGCACAGTCCTCAGGGAGTTACAGATGGTGCAGGGGACAAAATTCAGATTACTGACTCCCAGTGACTCTCTATTTTATTAGACTGATTCTCTTCCAGTCAACAAGATATATGGCATACAGATTTCAAACAGTACCAAGAGATTTATCATAGGCTGACTTCCTCCAAGAAGATTTTGCCTAATGGTGGCTGGATCTAGAACGTTAACTTGGTATCAGCTGCTTGTATGATCTCCCAAGAAATATCCACTCATAAAATAACAACCAAAATCTAACTGATCACAAGATTGCCTCTTTCCTGTGTGCAGGAAGTGGTCTATGGCTATAGGAAGGAACAACACAACTGTGACAAAATTCATAGTCCTGGGATTTTCAGATCATCCTCAAATGAAGATTTTCCTTTTTGTATAATTTCTGGGAATTTCCTCCTGACCCTAGGAACCTGAGCCTCATCACCCTCATCAGGATGGACTCCCACCTCCACACACCCATTTACTTCTTCCTCAGTAACCTGTCCTTCCTAGACATCTGCTATGTGACCTCCACAGTGCCCCAAATGCTCTCAGACATCCTCACAGAGCAGAAAACTATCTCCTTTGTTGGCTGTGCCACGCAGTACTTTGCCTTCTGAGGAATGGGGCTGACTGAATGCTTTCTTCTGGCAGCCATGGCATATGACCGGTATGTAGCCATCTGCAATCCCTTGCTCTACACAGCCTTCATATCCCATGTGCTTTGTGTAAAGATGGTGGCTGGGGCCTATGTGGGTGGATTCCTCAGTTCTTTGATTGAAACATACTCTGTCTATCAGCATGACTTCTGTGGGCCCAACACCATCAACCACTTCTTCTGTGACCTTCCTCCAGTCCTGGTTCTGTCATGCTCTGACACCTTCACCAGCCAGGCGGTGAACTTCACGGTGGGCGTCGCTGTTGGAGTGGTCTCTGTCTTTGTGATCCTCATGTCTTATGGTCACATTGTGGCTGCTGTCCTGAAGATGGGCTCAGCTAAAAGCAGGACCAAGGCCTTCAGCACCTGTACCTCTCACCTGACTGCTGTGACCCTCTTCTACGGTTCTGGTTTCTTCATGTACATGCGACCGAGTTCCAGCTACTCCCTAAACCAGGACAAGGTGGTGTCCATATTCTATGCTTTTGTGATCCCTATGGTAAATCCCATCATCTATAGTTTTAGGAATAAGGAGATTAAAAATGCCCTGAGAAAAGTTGTGGAAAGGGATCATGTGCTTTCTCACAGGCATTCTGCTTTTCTGACCCTGAGCTAATGTTTACAAGTCAGGTTTTTACAATGAAGCCGTGAGCTGGGCCAATTGTGCACGCTTTTACGTAGTTTTGGACTCAGTGATCTACATAATGATTTGTGTTGGCCAGTATTTTTTTTCCCCCTTTTCCAATATTCCCTTAAATGGTTTGCCTTCTGTTATTAGAAAACAGTTTGGCCATTACTGGTTTCTAGAATGAGCAGCATTGTGTAGATTGAGATAATAAATGCTCAGTTTAGCAGAAAACTTCACCATGATGAAGACTGAACAACCTGGAACATCAAAATAGTTTGTGTCTGTAGGAGGAAACACTGAAGAAATGGTAGTCCAGCATTCTGGGGCAGGGCAGGGGCGTGATCCTTAAGGTAGGATAGGAATATATAGCATAATAGCCTGAGGAGGAGGACACTTTTTCTAAAAGCATTTGTCTTCCCCTCTTGTGAGGTTCTAACAGGCTTCCTTTAGGGTGCATGAGTGCCACAAGGCAGACACCCTCCGCTGTTGGGAAACTATGGCTGTGGTGAGTCACTGCCACTAATGGGGGCATGGAGCTGACTCTTTAGATGCATTTGGTAGGAAAGAGACTGAAAAGTTATTAGGGAACAAATGGGACAACCTCATGGCTAAATCAGTCAGTTCTACGAAAAGTGGTCACTAAAATGATTAAAACAAACCTCAGGAATTGTCATTTATGTCCAAAGTAATAGTTTTCTAAGCAATAACCAAAGATTCTTAGGAGTCTATAGAAGAGGAGCACACCTCCATTTGGGGTGAAAGCTTCTGGGTTGAAAACCAAATTTGTGATAAATTCTAGAGGAGAATTTAGCCAAGGAATTGAAGAGAGTGATTTTTCTCCTCCACATTCTCTCAGAACTTATGTGTCCTTGAATCTGCAGTAAAGAACTGGAATAAAGTTATTCAGCTGTGGTCCTTCTTGGATAGGTGGTAAATGAGTAAATAATTATCTGCCTCTGTGTCCAGGCAAGTTACTTGAATTCTATGTGCCTTAGTTCCTCATCTGTAAAATAGGGACAATAATAGTAATTATGCATAGTCTTATTATAAAGAATTAAGTGAGTCAGTATATGTAAACACTTAGAATAGTGCCTCACGTCATAATAGCAAATGCTCAAGAGGTGGTGGTATTATTATTATATTTTAATATATTATTTTTATTTGTTTATATTTATATAAATTATATATTATAATGTAGGGTATATATTACTAAATATAATATACATTTTTATATTTTAATGTTTTATTACTGTTAGTTTTAATTATTATTATATTCATATTATTATTCTATAATGATTTATCACCATCTGAGCCAAAGGAATGGACGACATTTTCTTAGTCTAGCAGAAAATGTGATCTTTGTAATGGCTTTGATGCTGTGGAAAGTGGGTCTGTAGAGACTATAGCCAAGAGTGGTTAAGAGTGTTTGTTCAGTATTCTTAAGTCACCAGACCTGTGATTATTAATCTCATCTGCCATTTTGTGCATATGTGACCTTGTACAAGATACTTAAAGTCTGTTCTTCTCATCTGTAAAAGGAGGATAGTAATTGCATCTACCTCATAGAATTGATACAACAATTAAGTGAGACTACACATCAAAAGAACCTACCCAGTGTGTGGTATATGGTAATGTTTAGTAAATGTCAGCCCATATTATTAGCCAGTTAGGCATTATTATTAGTCAATTTTGTATAAATCAAGAGAAATCCAGGTTGATGGGCTAAAAAGATACAAATTAAGTACCTTTGGGATGTTGATTCAAAATGGGACCTAATACCCTCAGTCCAGAGGCACACCCACACCTCTCCCCTCTGCTGCTTCTTTTGCATAAAGGAAACAATCCTTAGGAAAATGAAAGAACTCATGTTTATAGAAGTGGTCACACCTGGAAATGCTGCCATGTGCCAACTGTGTCAGCTACCTGGCCGCCTCCCTTTCTGCTTATAGCCATTTTCATCTCCTCCTTCCTTTATGTATACTTTGGTTCATGGGGCTCCTATTCCGCAATTTACCCTTAATAGCTAGTCTTAAATTCTTCTAATGCCAAAAAGTCTTTGAAACAAAACAAACCAAATAACCAAATAATATGTTTCATGCTTTGGAATTATGTGGAGCGGTCACTGGTCTGTTATCATAGACTATAGACTGGTTCTGAATATAAAGTCTTTATAAAAATGTCTTTTATTTGACCACATATATGTTTGCCAAAGTGGAAATTTTGTCTTTGCATCGAGAAGATATAAGGTACTTTTGCAGTTTGTACAAATACCAAGGAAAAACGAATGTTCATTCATTAACCATCAAGTTAGGATTGGTCACCAGCCTTCAGTGAAGCAAAATGATCTGGGGTTTATGGTAAGCCAAAAGTTAAATAAAAGGCATTCCCAAATAAGTGCATTTAGTATGGGGCATATGAACAGACATACATTAAATAATATTTTTGGTATTAAAAGAATCAGGCATTTTATAGCTATTTGAAGCAGGACGAGGTACAGCTTTCTCCAGGAGGAGCTAGCCAGCTGGAGATAAATTCACTGTAGTAAAATTATCGCAATCAACGTGTGCCATTCATCTTTGCAACCTCGGAAAACCTCTTCCAGGTGGATGGGTTGAAATTAACCAAGCTCGGAACAGCTGGCTGCATAAGCCAGAATGCCATTTTTAGTTTTCGGTGGAGAACAAAACTGCCAAACTTGTACTTGTGCTCATGGCACAATTCTGTCTTGTTGAGGAAACTTCATGGAAAACGAATTACAGTCAAAAGTCTATTTGGAGAGAAAGGAATTAAAAAAAAGTGGATAATGTTTATGAGTGCCTGGTGTGCTTAGCTGCAGAGTCCAGATGGGCTGAGGCCCTGGGTCAGGGGACTACCAATTCTTCTCTCCCGCGTTCATTTTCCTCTCTTCTAAGTGACCATCTTCCCTTCTAATCAATATATTATTTACAGACTGATTAATGGGTAGTTTTTCCTTCTTTTGATCTAAGAAATATCTTGTCTCTAAACTGCTTCTGTTACACAATTACTTGTCTATTATGATCTGCTTTTGTGGTTTAATTTTTAGTTTTCAGAAACCTGGTTATTACCATTATACCACCTACATTTTTTGGTAGGTATGTATGACTACACACACACACACACACACACACACACACACACACACACACACTCATGCTCTCACTCGCATACTCAGGAATTAGTGACTGATGCATTAAATGGGCTCAGATGAGATTTTAAACTTTTTTCCCAAAGAGTAATACTCTCATCTAGTGTTAAACCTACACAAACCTAGAACTTGCCTATTCTGTGATCATCCATACAAATGAGGAAACATTTGTTATTTACTTCCTTGTGTAACTGATCTGAATCTCCCTAACTGTCTTGCCAATAAGAAGATTTCCCTATCTCCCAGCATTCTCTCATCAGATTGATCTACGACGACCCACCCTGAATTCTTGTTGGACTCCTTGTCTGTGAGTCTCCTAAATAACTGGGGGAAGAGAAGCCAATTGTTTATATGTGACTTTTGCTGCTTTTATTCCATCCTTACTCTTCTCAGTTTTCCCTCTCCCCTTCTAATGCTGGCCAAGATCTTTGTGCAGTATTACTTAAGGATCTGGCCAGGGATGAGAGTCCCCCTTTTTCCTACAAGCAAAGAAATAGCCATAGCAGGCCCTTGCTGGCACAGCTTGGAACTTTTATCAAATGGATGTGGCAGCCCCTCCCTTCAGTGCTGGCAGACGAGATGGCTGGCACCATAGAGTTGAAAGGCCGACAAGCCACACAGTTTGGAGGGACCACACTCTAGAAATAAACAGGCTTGTGGGAGCATGGAGACCTCATGGAAGAACAGAGGCTTTATCTCTCTCTCAAAACAAAGTTCTGAAATAGAACTACAATGTCAGATTGGATTTAAATGTTAACATAAATAGAAAAACTGGCATGTGGAAAACATCATGTTGATGTTTATTCTTGTTCTAATGAAACCGCTTTCTCATGCAAAGGGAAGCTTGGTTGTTTTCATCTTAAGAAATATTTAAGGAGCAAAATTATTGACCTACATGTATCAGAGGGAGGAAGTCCCTGTATCAGACATATGCTAAAACTCAGTTCATTTTGTAACAACAATAAGTTAAGGAGTAGCCTGGCAGGGACCCTCTCGCTGTTCAACTTGAGCTTCAGTACAATTAGAAATAAGACTCCCATCTGGGACTGAGATGCAGCTGGAAGGTGTCCCTGAGCCTACTAAAAAAGAGGTGGGTTCTGAGAAGCCCTGCATCTCAACACACTTACCTGTCCAATCTTTCCTTGACTCATTTCATGAATCCTATTGCAGATATTACTTATAGTTTGCTTTATCATCTGTATTATCTGACTAGATGCCCTTTTTTTCTTGCAGTACCTCTTTTTATCAGAAGGCAAAGCAGGTATTCCTTCTCTGTTTAACACTTTTGGTGTCTGTGGCTTTCAGATCTCTGAAGCTTCTGGAATTGTTTTTCATCATATATGCCATTCCTGATAGTTTTTCAACAGAAGCCATGCATGAGATTTTTCTGTTTAACCAGTTAAGCACCTCTGATGGAGACTCTAGACTTCTTTATTCTTTCGATTTACCTTTATTTTACAATTACAATTTGGCATAACTCACCATTGCTCTTTGTGCCAGTCAGCTGCATCTGGGAGATCTCTCCCTGTACACCAGGTGAAACCTCAACCTGGATGCGGGAGGTTTCTTGACTCTGGACCAGAAAGAATTCTCAAACAGGTCAGACGAGTATAGGTAAGGAAGGAATTCATTAAAGTGAGAGCAGCAGGGAATGGCAGCTGCCTTGCAGGAAGCAGAGAACAGGCAAAGAGACAAAATGCAGTAATTTCAGCAATGAGAAAGTTTTGTTTAAAAGTACACACTTAAATAAAGTGCAGGTGTCCTCAGAGAGGACGGGTGCTGAAAGGTTGGGGACTACATCTTTTAAGGCTTCCAAGAATTGGGCAAAGGGCATAGGGGGCTTGTTTGGCATTGGCTTGACTTGTGGTCTCAAGAATCTTATCTCTGGTGAGAGACACCATGTCTCCTCTCCTCTATTATCAGTCCTCCAGCTAATTCTGCTAAATAAACTTAACACAAAGATTGATTGATCCTGTTCTTCTTCAAGATAGTGGTTACCCTCAAGCAGTGGGGATATATCATTTAGGCCTACTTGCCCTGCCCTTAAGGTAGGCTGTTGGCTGATTACCAAAGAATATGTTAGGAATCTTACTTCTCAACACTCTGCTTTTAGAATGGAATCTTGGCTTTAAGATGGAGTCCCTCTTGTTCTTACTATACTGTTTATAGCTTAGCATTTTTCATCATAGGCAGGAAAAGTTAATCATCATACTTGTCTTATATCCCTGCCCTACCTCACTCTCTTATCCATTTTTTTTCCATTTTTGTATCTAGTACATGTCCTTTTTAAATTTATTTTTATGTTTTTAATTGAAATACATCTGATATATAACACTGTGTTAAAGTATACAATGTGTTGACTGACTGGATGCGTTTGTATATTGTGATATGATTGCCATTGTAGCATAGTTACCATCTCTGTCATCACAACATTATCATTTCTTACTTGTGGTTGAAATAGTTAAGATCTTTGCATTATGTCTCTCAGACTTAGTTACTACTAGTTGCAAGTTTGTACCCTTAAACAACATCTGTTATTCCCCCACCTCCCAGCGCCTGGTAACCCCTATTTTACTCTCTGTTTCTATGAGTTTTTTTTTCGTAGATTCCATTTATAAGTGACATCATACATTACTTGTCATTCTCTGTCTGACTTATCTCACTTAGCACAGTACCCTTGAAATCCATCAATGTTGTTTCTAATGGCAGGATTTCCTTCTCTCTCATGGCTCAACAATATTCTATTGTGTGTGTGTAAATTATCTATTCATTTGTTGATGGGCACTTAGGTTTTTTCCATATCTTGGCTATTGTGAACCTCAGAGTGCAGCTATCTTTTTGATATTGTCTTCGTTTCCTTTGGTTTTATACCAGAAGTGGGATTGCTGGACCCACTAATGGTTTTATTATTGGTATTTCTATTTTTAACTTTTCAGAAAACTCCATGTTGTTTTTCTATTTTAATTTTATATTTTTAATTTGGTATTTCTATTTTTATTTTTTTGAGGAACCTCCATAGTGTTTTCCATAAGTGGCTGAACCAATTTACATTCCCACCAACAGTGCACAAGTGTTCCCTTCTTTCCACATCCTTGCCTCCATATCCTCTTGTCTTCTTGATGATGGTTGTCCTAACAGTGTGAGGTGATGTATCGTTGTGGTTCTGATTTACATTTCTTTGATGATTAGTGATCTTGAGAATCATTTCATGTATATGTTGGCCATTTGGATGTCTTCAGAATGTGTCCTTAATGCTGAGTTTGACAGCATCCTCTTTCTACACTCAAAAGATAACTTTCCTCTTGTAGGTGTTGTTATCAGGGTTCAGAGTAGGATGGGGAGGAGTCCCGATTCAGTAAATATTTCCTGACATTATCTACCTGTTTGTTTTGAGTCCTGAAGAGGGAGGGGAGGATTGTTTCACCACACTCTGTCAGACACGGAGGCTTCTGTTGCTTACATTAACAGGACCCTCAATGTTCTAGTGTCTGGAAAAAGCCTGCCACATTGTACACATTTAATATTAATTGAATGAATTAAATTTGCTACTTAGCACAAATCTTAGTATTTTGATTCTTACTAAGTGGAACTTATTATTCAGCTGTAAGTCAGAAACTTAAATTTAGCAAAGTTCCTGAAAGTGTTTAACAAAAAATAAGGTGAATAATTCATGTGTTAGGAAAGTTCTCAACAGAGGGGAAATTTCTGAGGGAATTATGGTTATCATGACTACTTAAATTTTAGGCTACTACATTGTAAACAACATATATTTACACTTTTTTGGTTTTAAAAAGAATCAGCTTTCTCTATAAGTGAAATTAATCAAAATTGTGATTCAGTAGGGCTTGTCTTTCAGCTCAATTGAAATGTATAAGTAAAATCATTTGTTTTGGATTCTATGTATGGGATACAAAATTTGTGGTTTTGAGTTAGCTCTGACATATTGCAATTTAATTTTTAAAACTATGGTTTAATTATAGTTTTGGAATCAAAATAAAATGTGATTTTATCATATCTTAAATATACATACATTTACATGTTTACTCAGATATAAAGCCTTAGGAACATTTGAAAAAACATGGGTTTGTGTGATCAGGAGGCTATAGACATTAGTAAAGTAACAGTTTTATTTATAAAAATAGCATTTTTATGAGTAGAGGTGATAAATAGAAATTAGGATGAAAATGAATATGATTAAAAATATAAGAATGCAAACAAAAAATTTCATTTCAAAGGTAATAAAGGGAAATTAAAACAATTTATCTTCCTAATAAAATATCAGTAAAAAACAAAAAATAATTTTAAAATTACATTATCTGAATGTTGGGAAAAATACAGCAAGCAGTGGTATATATTCATTTATTTCTAGTGAAAATCTGAAGTGGCCTAAGCAATTTGGAAATTTAGTTGTGATATTTGGTTAAACATAATGGGCTGAATCCACACATTTGTCTTTACTCCTTCTGGAGTCCACCTAATATGGACAACACAAGTTTTTTTTTAATCCATAAAATCACCAAGATATGGATAACAGGAGAAAAGACCACAAAAGTTGGAAACTGGAGAGCAGATGTATGAGGTGAAACCAGTCAGACTCAACAGGAAGCTATGGGTCCTGGGTGGGGTGCGGAGAAAAGCCAAGAACCGAGTTGTTTTCCATTGCAGATGGCAAAAATGATCTGGGATTGAAGGCACTAGGTGTCTGCACAGTGGGGGCAGGGGCTTAAAACTGGATATAATCGTGGAATATCTGTGAAGAACAACTGGAATGCTAGACCAACACTTCCCCTCTTATTGCATCCAGGAATCTCTTTACCCAGCCTCTTCTTTCATCCCTCCCTCCCTCTAGCAGAAGACTGGAGGTTTGTCCTCTGAAGAACTGAACCAAGACGCTTGGGGGCTCAGGCCATTAGGCACATCTAAGGGGGAGGGATAAAAATAGATAGTATCTACACAGTGAAAGGGAGATTCTCCCTGCTTTAGCCCTTCTTCCACCACACACTGTTCTATTCGCTCATCAACTCTCAGAGCACTTCTGGCTGTGCCGATACTTCTTGGGCAGGTGACTGGAGACTTATTATGTAGAAAAAAAACCTGCCCAAGAGAAAACATCTCCCAGTGCTTACATCAGAGCAATTGTGAAGTCCTTCCCAGATCACCCAGCAAGCCGAGAAAGCCCAGCAGAGGACAATCTCTGGCCATAAACACCAAGCTTCAAATATTTCTTTTAAGTGTCTCATTTTGCAATGTGAAAGGGCAGTCAGGGGTCACTGAATGGAGCCCCTAAAATAAACAGGGGGGGAAAAAACAAGAAAAAGCAAATAACTCAGAGAGAAAAAGACAGTGAATGGAGCCTAAGAATACGTAAAAACCAAAACTCTAAAGTTAATATTCAGATTAAAAGATATATTGTGTCTTTAAAAGGAGATATTGCATCCTTATACTGCTTTCCTTCTGGATGGAGCCAGAAATCGTTTTCCTTTACAAGTCTTAAAACTACTTGACTTTCAAAACTAGGTATACTTAGTATTTATTACATTTTTAGTTAAGCTACAAAAACTGGTGGTTTATTTATTTATTGCTATCTAGCATTCATAATCAATCATTCTTTCTCTGGGGAGTGTCTTGATTATATAGGAGGAAAAAATATATATAACTCTTGGAATTGGATGATGACCTTTCCTGTTCCCAGCCATGATCGTTTGAGTAAGATTGTCCCAAACCATGGGTTTCAGAGTCAAACCCTGATTGGTTTAAGCCAATCAGAAAACATCCAGTCACTGTTAACAACTAGTTTGGGGTAGCACTGGGAGATGTATCCCAATCAAAGCCAGAAAGATGCAAGGAAATGCTTGTGGGGGCTTCTGGGAGAGAAAACCTTTTTATCTTCTGTGGAAGCTACCAGAAGGGACACTTTTCTTTGGATGATGTGACATGGGACTGAGAGATCTAGGACTTCTACAGTTTTTTCACCATGAGGGAAATTATCCACAGGGTGGAACAATCACTGCATAAACCATATTAAACAGAAGAGAAGAAACTGGACATTTGTAATATTGTTTGAGCCACAGACACAATTTCCCTATTTCAGTTTTATGACCTAATGGATTCACTTTATTATTTTGCCCAGTTTCAGTTGAACATAAACAATTCCTGATTCTTAATATAATTTTATAACATATACCAAGAATCACAGAAATATAATTCCTTTTGGGTAAGTTGTCTCTCTTGGTTATATTACCTATTATTGCACAATAAATTACAGGAAAACGTTGTGGCTTCAAATAAAAATACATGTTTATTGTATAGTTTCTGCAGGTCACCTGTTCAGGGACAACTTGCCTGTGTGGTTCTGTCTCAGAGTATTTTGTGAGATTGCATTCCATTAGCTAGTCAGGGCTATAGTCCCCTGAAGCTAGACAGGGTGGATGATCTATTTCCAAAATAGTTCTCTCACCTAGCTGGAAAATTGGTGCTGGCTGACAGCAGGAGGCCAGTAATCTTGGTCACATGTGTTAGTACTATTAAAATAGGAGGAGTCTATGTAAACCCATGAATAACAGCAGACCAGAGTCACTGGGGACCATTTTGGAGGCTGCCTGTCATACTTAGAAGTCATCAATGCTTCAGCCTAAATATAGTCAAAAATGTTCATTGAAAATTTGGAAACAACTTACATGTTACATAAAGAGAATGATTAAATAAATTATGGTGTAGTTGGTTTTATTATAACGCACATGGAGGAAAATAACACTTATTATAACACATTCTTGAAGGTTTGACACTCAATCCACAAATTAAGGTATACAAGAAACACAATTTTCAATATCTTTCCATAACACTATTTCTACTTTACACTATCCATATTTCTCTACGGGAAAAAAATAATTAATTAATTCAAGGTCTTTCTCTCTTCTCCCTAGTATTGTCTCTGAGCTCTAGAGGGCTTGAATGATACCAAGGCAATGGAGCATATGGTCCTTGACCTCTTTCCATAGCAGCCTCTCCTGAAATATCCATTTCCTCATCAGATCCCCAGCTGTCAAATCACAAATAGGTTGCTGCTGAATTCCATTAATCCCCATTCTCAAGTCCCTATTAGTCTGGTGACTTCTACTCACAGACGTTCTTGGTTAAATGTGAATTGTTCTGTTGCTCCCATCCTCAACTATGGCACAGGAAACTGTAGAAGCGAGCTCTCACTGTCCAGTGGCTGCCTATTTGGACCCCCATGACTACGTTTCCTAAGTTTCTGCCTGCCAGCTCAGGCCCTAACCATCTTTTTTTCCCTTTAGGCTCTGCCTGTAAGACATTCTGAAGACTTACTCATGGTTTTGACTTCATTGCCTATGTTTCAACTTCTTTTTTTCTGTCACATCCCTTCTCTGAGGCTTGAGAACCTCATGACTTAACTGTCAGAGATGGGAGGAAGGAAAGAGTAGGTAATAAGCTAGATATTTAAAAAATACTATTAGCTGTTATATTCAGCTAAGTGAAAAATTTGAAAAGAGGTGGGGATAAAACAAGAAACTAAAGACATGTTAGAAGCGAGAAATCAAAAGCTCTACAGAGACCAAAGGCTCCCGGGGTTGGGGGGGGAACCTGATGAAGGGGGTAGTGTAATCACCATAATATTACTCATTTAATTGTAGAGTAATGATATCAAAATAAACTAAAAAAAAAAGACACCCCAGGTCATTCCAAAAAGTAGCCAAGTTTGAGAACCATTTACTACTTCAAACTATCCATAAATAGCCACTAGTCTCATGTAGAAATTTCAATTAAATTAATTTAAGCACTTTACATGAAATAAAAGGGTTTATTGAGCCTTTACAGATACTAGCCAAAATAAGGACTGAGTTCCTGGGACAGGAAATTTCTGCTTCCCCAGCAGCAAGGCCAGTTAACAGAGACTACTTGTACACCAGACACAAGAAACAGGGTGCAATTATAGGGTGTCCCAAGGAAAGAAAGTTCATTAAACTCATTTTGGCTACAGATGAATAAGGTGGGCTAATGGATTGTGGGGAAAGTCCACGGTAGGTGATCAATACATAGAGAAGGATTGTAGATTGGTTGTTGATGACGGTCAGACACTGGTCATGTGCAAGGGCGATATGGTGATCCTGGGGACCATCTAGATGCTTGTTGAAATAACTTCATCCAGGAACATGGCATTTCTTGTTGGCTGTGGCCTGGGTTTACTGACTGATGCCTTCCCTTGTCTCTCTCATTTTCTGGCCCTTATGTCACTTAATTTAGGACATTTCAAAATTTTTGCCTTGTCAGAAGCATAAGCAGACCTTATCTGATTGTATGTCACAACTGACTGTCCTTCTCCATAGCCTGGCTTCTTCTATTCCCCCTAAGATGTCCTTCCCGTGTAGTGTCTAAGGAAAGAAAAGCCAAACCTTGACAAGCAAAGGACAAGGAATTAATTCCCCTTAGTGTCTTGGGTTTCAAAACAAGAATTGCTTCTCATACATTTGGGGAGAGATAGCAAAGTGGGTTGGAGGGAGGTGCAAGGGTCCCTTCTTGTCCATGTTTCGGAGAGACTGAATATTATTGACCTTTTCACAGTTTCTTATACACTTTGCCCAGGTTTCCCTCTTTTCCTCCTTGTCTCTGCTGTTCATCATACAATTATTTTCTCCTTCTCTCTTTCTCCCTTTCCTACTCTTTAAATCAAACAGCTGGAGCCATGGGAGAGAAGAGGGCTATTTATGTTTCTTCTTCTCCATTCCAAATCTCTGCAGGTCTTTCTGAACATAAGCCAGCCATGGAATCCCATCTAGAAGTTAAAAAGCTGTTCCAGAATAAGATGGTAGAGTTGATACTCTGTTGCAAGGAGTCTGATTCAGCATTGCTGGAGGTTTGCTATTTTCTGGTATTTTTCCCAAACAGAGGTCTCTGATGATTGTTCCTGTGTCTTGGTGGCATAATTTATTTTATGGATAACAAGGTTAGGAGTGACCTCTATCAGCCCCAGGCCCCTTCCTGGGTGAAAGAAGGGTGCTTTGATACAGAAATGTCCCAAAATATTAACACCAATGAAGGGAGATCTTGGAGCCTAGGCAAGGGACTGGTTAACAGATTTGGCCTCCTTCTACCCCCCAGGAGGGAGGTTATGTCCACTTTGCAAGGCTTTCACTGCTCCTTCTTTGTAGTGGGCTGTGCTCCCCAAGTTCTCTCTTAGTTGTGATGGGGAAGGCTTATCAGTTAAGGCCCTCTTCTTCCAAGGCTGGACCATTTCTGAAGTAGGCCGAGGGGTTCCACCATTGTTAACAAAAGACCATGCGCTCATCTCAGAGTATGATGGGACTCTCAGAAGCTGGCAGTTGAAATATATGAATACCTGGGTATACCACAAAGTAAAGGCTTTGGATCGCAGGAGAGTAAAGCTTTTCAGAACTTTTAGGTGAGTCTTTAAGGGCTCTGCTTAAGGAATGCCAAGGATGTAGGATCCAGGAAGACTTTCAAATATTTACAAATAGCTCAGTCATTGTCCTAGAAGTCTCATTTTTATACGGGGTCCTCTTTTATGGCAGCTTGTGTTGCCTGAAAAACAAATATGTTGAAGGAAAAACTTAATATTTAGGCTGCATCAATACTTTAGCCTAAAGTGGGGAGTTGGAAAATCTCTGACCCATTTGATCAGTGTTTCAAATTAGAGAACACAGTCTCAGAGTTGTAGCTTATTTCTGAGGGGCGTATACTACCTGATTTGTTCCATTTAAGAAGTCAAATTTGAGCAATCTAAAGAGGATTCTGGGGAAGGATAATTCCTGAATGGAATGGATCCAGTGCAGTTTTGATTAACACGCCAGGTTCTAGAGAAAGGGAAGCATCACCACTTAAGAGGAAATTAATATGTGGTCTTCTGAGAATAATCCTAGTCATACTGTTCTTGAGAAACTAAGCTTTCCAGATTTTGCTCCCTGGACTACAAATATATTGACTTTTTTTCCAAGTCAACTAAATAAATAAGGAAGGGCTCTTGATGAAACAATTTAAATAAAAAGAGCCTGTCAAAGGGGGGCCACTTTTTTATGTTCTTCTTGCATTTCATTCTTCTTTTTTCATTTGCTAAGCAGAGTCAGATGGAGGTAAGTGTGAAGAGGCAGAATATATTTGCCAAGAATGGTGTGAGGAAAAGCTGAAGGAAGAGCCAACATAAACTTCATCCAAAAACTAAAGAAGAAAGCTTAGAAGCCCTTGATAAATAAGAGGCAATGAAAAACAAAGCTTGATTATGAATGACAGAACCTGGGGTGGTTGAGAAAAACTGTGGCAATCAAAATGTGCTCTGAAATTATAAACAACAGCATCCATAGGTTAACATAGTTCTCTGTGGACAGTGGGGTTTGCTGTGGTAATTTTATCTCACAGGCATTTGTGGACACAAGCTTTACAGTGGTTACCATCTAAAGACTGACATTTCCCTCTCCCTGCAGTATGCCACCATGTTTTGCAAAACATTTTAATACTTCCTCCTGAAAGAAGGTAACGTCTCTGGTTTGCCTCACTTCCTGGGCAAGCAGCCAGCATTACAGCCTTTCTGTTCAGGAGTGTATCTATGTGAAAGGATGTGGTGATCAAGATATGGACAGCATGTTCAATTACATTGTCATGTCCTGTCCATTTGTACAAAAATACCTCTGAAAGAGTCTCTGCCATTCTACAGATCTTTTGTGAGAAATTCTTGCAAAGAATATACATGGTACTTCCCCATTCTAACTTTCTACCCTCATCCAGCTGGTGACCAACTGCCCATTAAAATTTTATCTCTGTCTTTCGACAGCCACACACTCTCTTGTCTTCAGCTATGGCTGTATGGGCACATTTCTCATCTCTCTTCCTGGGCTGTTGGGTCATTTACATCACCCTTACCACCAAGTATAGTGCTTTGCACTCTACAGTTGATTAGAAATAAGATTAATGCAGTGGTTAATACCATTTTAGTGAGTAGTTGAGGGCAGATATTTAAGATGTGGCTTTGAAGCTAAAATGCCTAGATTTGAATCTCAGTTCTGCCTTCATAGGTTGTGTGAATGTGGGTAAAATTGCAATATTTCCAGAATCTCTCACTTGGCCTTAAAAGTGCATCTCCATATCAATAGGTAATTACCAGGGTGAGCAGGGCATATCTGGACCTGAGAAGTTGGGTGGGGCACCTTCCTCTGCAACTGGGTCTCAAGAGACACAGGTGAGCAGAAGTCGACTACTGCTTGTAAGCAATAAACAGGTTTCTCCTACTTTATTTCTTCCTTTGACTGATTTCAGTTTCAAAGGTGTTTTGCCCTGGGATTCACCACCCCCAACCCCGGAATTACATATACACAAAATAAATGCTAGTTACCTAATATCATACCTTGTTTTGGTAAAAATTCAGTCATATTAGAAGCCAAAAAATTAAAATAATAGTAGCTTGGGGTTTTAGAAAAACTGACGAGTGATAAGCTGGAGAAACCAAGACTTCCATAGAAATATTATTTGTAAATGTATTTATGGTAGTATGATGGGTTACATGTTCAGAGAAAGCAACAATGCTAGAGAAAAACTACAGCATATGTATTTTTTCATGGCCAAGCCAGTGAGAAAGCAAATGCATTTCTCAAGGTACAGAAATGACAAGGAAAAGCACACAACTCAGAGGGTAGTGGGCTCAGGCCAGTTTTATCCACAGAAGGGATCTACTAATACTTGGAAGCCTCATTCATGGTTTTAATGGGCTTGTATATGAAGAGTAGGAGATAGTGTGAGATTGGATTCAAGGCAACCCTCCCCCACGCCACTGAAAACAGGGACCCCGTTAAAGGTTGACATTCTCAGAGGGAAAACTAGAAATAAACCTACCCCACAAAATGAGACATATATTTGCCTCTCTAATCTTTTGACTTGGGGTTAAAGAAAAAGGAAAAAATTCTGCCCTGATAATTCTTTTAAGAACTTTTATTTTTGAGATATCACATGGAAGTTTAAGGTATACAATGTGTTCATCAGGTATCTTTATATAGTATAATACGCGTTAGCTAACACCTCCATCATGTCCCATAATTATCACTCCTGTTTCTTTTTTTGGTGGAATAATTAAGATCTAGTGTTTCAGCAGCTTTGAAGTTTGTAATACAGTATTGTCTATAATCACTGTGCTGGGCATTGGACCTCCAAGATTAATTTATCTACTAGTTTCAAGTTTGTACACTTAAAAACAAAATCTCCCTAATTCCCCTACCCTCCAGCCTCTGATGACCAACCTTCTATTCTCTGCTTTCATGAGTTTGGATTTTTAGATGTCACAAATAAGTGACATCATACAACATTTGTCTTTCTCTGTCTGACTTATTTCACTAAGCATAATACCCTCAAGGTCCATGCATGTTGTCCCAGATGGCAAGATTTACTTCTTTCTCATGGCTGAATAATATTCCACGTGTGTGTGTGTGTGTGTGTGTGTGTGTGTGTATCACATCTCCTTTGTCCATTCATCCATTGACAGGCACTTAGGTTGTTTCCCTATGGTGGCTATTGTGAATAATGCAATAAACATGGGGGTGCAGATATCTTTTAGATATCCTGTTTTCATTTCCTGTGTATATATACCCAGAAATAGAATTTCTGGATCACATGGAAATTCTATTTTTAATTTTTTGAGGGACCTGCATAGAATCTGAGCCAATTTATACTTTTACCAATAGCGTACAAGTGTCCCCTTCTCTCCACATCTTTATTAACATTTGTTATGTTTGTTTTCCTAATAATAGCCACCCTAAAAGGTGTGAGATGATATGTCATCATGGTTTTGATTTACATTTCCCTGATGATTAGCGCTGTTGAGCATCTTTCATTACTTGTTGGCCCTTTGAATATTTTCTTTGGAAGAATGCCTATTCGGTTACTGTGCCCTTTTTTAAATTGAATTATTTTTATTATTGGGTTGTATGAGTTCCTTATATATTTTGGATGTTAACCTCTCATCTGATATATAGTTTGAAAATATTTTCTCCTGTACCATAGGTTGCCTTTTAATTTTATTGATTATTTCTTTTGCTGTGTAGAGCATTTTAGTTTGATGAAATCCCACTTCTTAATTTTTGCTTTTGTTGCTTATACTTTCAGTTTCATATCTAAACATCATCAACTCTGACCAATGTCAAGGAGTTTCTTCTCTGTTTTATTCTAGGAGTTCTAGGGTGTCAGGTCTGACATTTAAGACTTTAACCCATTTTGAGTTAATTTTTGTGAGTCGCATAAGATGGGGATTCAATTTCATTTTTCTGCCTGTAGTTTTTCAATTTTCCCAGCACCACTTGTTGAAGAGACTGTCCTTTCAGCATTGAGTGTTCTTGGCTCCCTGGTCAAATATTAGTTAAACTGTCTATGTAGGAGTTTATGCATGGATTCTCTATTCTTTTCCATTGGCCTATGTGTCTATATTTATGCCAGTTCCATACTGTTTTATTTACTATAATTTTATAGCATAGTTTGAAATCAGGAGATGTGATGGTTCTGCCTTTGTTCTTCCTCATGATTGGTTTGGATACTCAGTGTCTTTTGTGAATCCATACAAATTTTAGGATTATTTAATTTTTGTGAAAAATGCCATTTGAAATTTGGTAGGGATTACGTTGAATATATAAGATTACTTTGGTTAGTATGAACACTTTAACAACTTTTTTGGCAGTTCAACTTTTCCAGTCCATGAACACAAGATATCTTTCCATTTGTTTGAGTGTACAGTTCCTTTCATCAAGGTTTGTAGTTTTAATAGTACAGATCTTTCAGTTACTTGGTTAAATTTATTCCTAAGTATTTTATTGGTTTTGATATTATTATGAATGGAATACTTTATTTCCTTTTCTTATGTTTTGCTGGTGGTGTATAGAAATGCAAGTGATTTCTGTACATTGTTTTTATATCCTGCAACTTTACTGAATTCATTGATTAGTTCTAGCAGTTTTTTAGTTAAATCCTTAGGATTTTCTATATGTAAGATCATATCTGCAAATACAAACAATTTTACACTTTCCTTTCCAGTTTGGATGCCTTTTTGTTTATCTTGTGTGATTGCTCTAGCTAAGACTTCCCTATGTTGATTAAGAGTGGTGAGAGTAGGTACCCTTTTCTTGTTCCTAATATTAGAGGCAAAACTTTAAATTTTTTAGTGTTGAGTACAATGTTAGCTATGGGTTTGTGATAAATAGCCTTTATTTTATTGATCTATGCTCCTTCTATACCCATTTGCTGAGGGTTTTAATCATTAAAGCATGTATTTTTTAAATTAAGGTATCATTGATATGCAATCTTATGAAGGTTCCACATGAGCAACATTGTAGTTTCAACATTCACCCATATTGTCAAGTCCCCCCTCCACCCCATTGCCGTCACTGTTTATCAGAGTAGTAAGATACTATAGAGTCATTACTTGTCTTCTCCAAAGCACGTTGTATTTATTTTATTTTATTATTTTTTTATTGAAGTATCATTGATATACAATCTTATATTGTCTTTAAATATACAGCACAGTTGTTCAACAGTTATGCATATTATTAAATCCTCACCTCTGGTGCAGTTACTATCTGTCAATATAGGAAGATGTTACAGAGTCATTGACTATATTCTCAATACTATACTGCTATCCCTGTGACCAACCTATATTATGATTGAGAATTTTTGTGCCCCTTTATCTCTGTCACCAAAGCACGTTGTATTTTGTCAAATGCTTTTTCATCATCTGTTGAGATGATCATATGATATTCATCCTTCTGTTAATGTGGGATATCATACTGATCAATTTGTATATGTTGAACTATCCTTGCATCTCAAGATAAATTCATATTGATCACGATGCATGATCCTTTTAATGTGTTGTTGAGTAAAGTTTGGCGACATTTTGCTGAGAATTTTTGCATCTATATCCATCAGGGATATTGGTGTTCAGTTTTCTTTTCTCATATTGAATTATAAAATGAATTACAGTGTTCCCTCCTTTTCAATATTTTGTAAGAGTTTGAGAAGGATTGGTGTTAAATCTTCTTTAAATGTTTAGTAGAATTCACCAGTGAAGCTATCTTGTCCTGGGTTTTCTCTGGAGGGATGTTTTGGGTATTGATTTAGTCTCACTCATTATTAGACTGATCAGATTTTCTATTTCTTCCTGTTTCAGTCTTGGTAGATTGTATGTTTATAGGAATTTACCCATTTTTTTCTAGGTTTTCCACTAGGTTGGTATATAATTGTTCACAGTAGTCTCTTTGGTACTATATATTTCTGCATATCAGTTGTAATGTCTTCTCTTTCATTTTTGATTTTATTTGTCTTGCTCTCTTTTTTTCTTAGTTTAGCTAAAGGTTTGTCAATTTTGTTAAACTTAGAAAAAGTTGTTCTGAGTTTTGTTGATTTTCTATTGTTTTTATGGTCCCTATTTCATTTATTTCTGCTCTGCTCTTTGTTGCTTTTTATGCTAACTTTGGGTTTAGTTTATTCTTTTTCTAGTTTCTTGAGGTGTAAAGTTAAATTCTTATTTGAGATATTTCTATCTTCTTAATATATGCATTTGGGCTATGAGCTTTCCTCTCTGACCTGCTTTTGGAGTATCCCATAGATTTTGATATGTTGTGTTTATATTTTCTTTTTTTGAAGAATTTTTTTCATTTACTTTTTGATTTCTTCTTCAACCATTGGTTGTTCAGGAGTATGTTGTTTAATTTCCATATATTTGGAGATTAGCCAGCTTTCCTCTTGTTGATTTCTAGTTACATTCCATTATGGTTGGGAAAGATACTTGGGTATGATCTCAATCTTCTTAAATTGCTGACTAATTTTGTGTCCTTTTATATAATCTCTGCTGTAGAATGTTCTGATGAATTTATATTCTGGTGCTATTGGATAGACTATTGTATAGATGTCTGTTAGGTCCATTTAGTCCTAATTTGGCTCAAGTTCATTGCCTTCTTGTTGATTCTATATCTGGAAGATATTTTCATTATTTAAAATGAGGTACTGAAATCTTACACTATTATTTGAATGTCTGTTTCTGTGTTTAGATCTGTTAACATTTGCTTAATATAGCTAGGTGCTCTGATGTTCGGTACATATACATTTACGATTGTTATCTTCTTGATTAATTGCCTCCTATATTATGACATAATGACCTTTCTTTCTCATTATCGTTTTTGGTTTGAAGTGCATTTTGCCTGATATAGGTATAGGTACCTCACTTTCTTTTAGTTTTTACTTGAAGTAAATATCCCTTCCCATTTCTTTTCTTTGACCATATGTCTGCCCTTAAAGCTGAAGTGGGTTTTTATATACAGCATATAGTTGGGTCTTGTTTTTTTTTATTCATCCAGTCACTCTGTGCCTTTGGTTGGTTAATTCAATCCATTTACATTAAGAGTTTTTGTTGATATAAGGACATATTAATGCCATCTTATTAATATCTTTCTAGTTGTTCTGTGTTTCCATTGTTTGTTTTCCCCTGTGTTTCTGTGTGCCTTTGTACATTGACAGTTTTCATGGTGGTATTTCTGTTTCCCCTTTCCTATCTTTGTAGATCTATTCTATATTTTTGCCTGTGGTTACCATGAAGCTTACATAAAATATCTCAGAAATATAGTCTATTTTAAGCTGATAACAACTTAACTTTAGTTATCTACAAAAGTGTCACCCTTTTACTTTCTCCCTTACAGATATGTGTGTATATATATTTTTTAACCAGGAAAGGAATATTTTATTTAAGACTATTGCAAAGGGGAGAGAGACAAAACTCAGCTCCATTGAAACAAAAGGTGGGAGAGTTCTTAAGCTCTGGGATGAAGTAGTGGAAAAGTACTCGAGAACAATGGTGGTAGTGGTGGGGTCGAATGTGATTAAGTCACCTATATTTACTGATTAGTACTTAACAAAGTTAGGTTCCTGCTCTTTCACAGAGACTGGAGACTAAAGCACTGTCTTTCTTGATGATTACATTTCTTTTTTTAAATTAAGGTATCACTGACATACAGTCTAATGAAGGTTTCACATGAACAACATTGTAGTTTCAATATTCACACATATTATCAAGTCCCCCACCCCATTGCAGTCACTGTCCATCAGTATAGTAAGAGGATATAGGGTCATTACCTGTTTTCTCCATGCTATACTGCCTTCCCTGTGACCGACCTATATTGTGTGTGCTAATTATAATGTCCCACAATCCCCTTCTCTTCCCTCCTCAACCCCTTTCTTTTGGTAACTGCTAATCCCTTCTTGGAGTCTGTGAATCTGCTGCTGTTTTGTTCCTTCAGTTTTGCTTTGTTGTTGTACTCCATACATGAATGAAATCATTTGGTACTTCTCTGACTCTGCCTGGCTTATGTAACTGAGCATAATACCCTCCAGCTCCATCCATGTTGTTGCAAATCGTAAGATTTGTTTTCTTCTTATGGCTGAATAGTATTCCATTGTGTATATGTGCCATATCTTCTTTATCCATTCATCTACTGATGGATACTTAGGTTGCTTCCCTATCTTGGCTATTGTAAATAGTGCTGCAATAAACATAGGGTTGCATATGTCTTTTTGAATCAAGGACCTTGTTTTCTTTGGGTAAATTCCTAGGAGTGCAATTACTGGGTCAAATGCTATTTCTATTTCTGTTTTTTTAGGAACCTCCATATTGCTTTCCACAATGGTTGAACTAATTTACATTCCCACCAAAATTGTGGGATTCCTCCCCTTTCTTTGTATCCTCACCAGCATTTGTTATTTCTTGTCTTTTGGATGTCAGCCATCCTAACTGGTATGAGGTGATATCTCATTGTGGTTTTAATTTGCAATTCTCTGATAATTAGTGATGTGGAGCATCTTTCCATGTACCTGTTGTCACTATGAATTTCTTCTTCAGAGAAGTGTCTGTTCAGATCCTCAACCCCTTTTTAATTGGATTATTTGTTTTTTGGGTGTTGAGGCATGTGAGCTCTTTATATATTTTGGATGTTAACCCCTTATCGATAAGTCATCTACGAATATGGTCTCCCATACTGTAGGATGCCTTTTTGTTCTGCTGATTGTGTCCTTTGCTGTATAGAAGTTTTTAGTTTGATGTAGTTCCATTTGTTCATTTTGGCTTTTGTTTCCCTTGCCTGAGGAGGCGCGTTCAGGAAGAAGTTGCTCATGCTTATATTCTGGAGATTTTTGCCTATGTTTTTTGCTAAGAGTTTTATGGTTTCGTGACTTACATTCAGGCCTTGATCTATTTTGAGTTTACTTTTGTGTATGAGGTTAAATAATAATCCAGTTTTATTCTCTTGCATGTAGCTGTCCAGTTTTGCCAACACCAGTTGTTGAAGAGGCTGTCATTTCCCCATTGTATATCTATTGCTCTTTATCGTATATTAATTGGCCATATATGTGTGGGTTTATATCTGGGCTCTTTAGCTCTGTTGTTGTGCCAGTACCAAATTGTTTTGATTACTGTGGTTTTGTAGTAGAGCTTGAAGTTAGGGAGCATAATCCCCCCAGCTTTATTCTTCCTTCTCAGGATTGTTTTTGCTATTTGGGGTCTTTGATGGTTCCATATGAATTTTAGAACTATTTGTACTAGTTCGTTGAAGAATGCTGTTGGAGTTTGAGGGCGATTGCCTTGCATCTGTAGATTGCTTTGGACAGGATGGCCATTTTGACAGTATTCTTTCTATCCATGAGCACAAGATGTATTTCCATTTATTGGTGTCTTCTTTCATCTCTCTCATGAGTGTCTTGTAGTTTTCAGAGTACAGGTCTTTCACCTCCTTGGTTAGGATTATTCCTAGGTATTTTATTCTTTTTGATGCAATTGTAAATAGAGTTGTTTTTCTGATATCTGTTTCTGCTAGTTCATCATTAGTATATAGGAATGCAACAGATTCCTGTGTATTAATTTTGTATCTTTCAACTTTGCTGAATTCAGTTATAGTTCTAGTATTTTTTTTTGGTGGATTCTTTAGGGTTTTTGATGTGCAATATCATGTCATCTGCAAACAGTGACTGTTTCACTTCTTCCTTACTAATCTGGATGCATTTTATCTCTTTGTGTTGTCTGATTCCCATGGCTAGGACATCCAGTACTATGTTGAATAAAAGTGGTGAGAGTGGGCATCCCTGTCTTGTTCCCAGTCATAGAGGAAAAGCTTTCAGCTTTTCACTGTTAAGTATGATATTGGCTGTGGGTTTGTCATATATGGCCTTTATTATGCTGAGGTACTTGCCCTCAATACCCATTTTGTTAAAAGCTTTTATCATGAATGGATGTGGAATTTTGTCAGATGCTCTTTCAACGTCTATTGATATGATCATGTGATTTATGTCCTTCTTGTTGTTGATGTGGTGTATGATGTTGATGGATTTTTGAATATTGTACCTTTCTTGGACCCATGGAGTAAATCCCACTTGTACATGATGGGTGATCTTTTTGGTGTATTTTTGAATTCAGTTTGCTAATATTTTGTTGAGTATTTTTGCATGTATATTCATCAGGGATATTTGTCTGTAATTTCCTTTTTTTGTGGTGTCTTTGTCTGGTTTTGATATTAGAGTTATGCTGGCCTCATAGAATTAGTTTGGAAGTATTCCCTCCTCTTCTACTTTTTGGAAAACTTTAAGGAGGATGGGTATTAGGTCTCCTCTAAATGTTTGATAAAATTCAGCAGTGAAGCCATCTGGTATAGTGGTTTTTTTCTTGGGTAGTTTTTTGATTACCAATTCAATTTCATTGATGGTTTTTGTCTGTTCCAATTTTATATTTCTTCCTGGGTCAGTTGAGAAGTAATATCTGGAAAGTTGTCCATTTTTTAGGTTTTCAAATTTGTTAGCATATAATTTTTTTATAGTATTCTCTAATAATTCTTTGTACTTCTGTAGTGCCTCTTGTTATGTTCCCTTTATTTCTGATTCTGTTTATGTGCATAGACTCTCTTTTTTTCCTGAAAAGTTTGGCTAGGAGATAAACTAGATTATATTCTTAAACAATCAGCTCCTGGTTTCATTGATTCTTTCTATTGTTTTATTCTTCTCAATTTTATTTATTTCTGCTTTAGTCTTTGTTATGTCCCTCCTTCTACTGACTTTGGGCCCCATTTGTTCTTCTTTTTCTAGTTTCATGAATTGTGAGTTTAGACTGTTCATTTGGGATTGTTCTTCTTTCTTGAGATATGCCTGTAATGTTATATACTCTTCTTAGAACTGCCTTCACAGCATCCACATGTTTTGGCTTTTGAGTTGTTTTCATTTGTCTCCATATATTGCTTGATCTCCGTTTTTATTTGGTCATTGACACATTGATTATTTAGGAGAATGTTGTTAAGCCTCCATGCGTTTGTGGGCTTTTTCATTTTCTTTGCATAATTTATTTCTAGTTTCATACCTTTGTGATCTGAGAAGCTGGTTGATACAATTTCAATCTTCTTTAATTTACTGATGCTCTTTTTGTGGCCTAATATGTGACGTATTGTGCAAGACATTCCATGTAAACATGAGAAGTATCCATGTATATCCTGCTGCTTTGGGGTGCAGGGTTCTGTAGATGTCTGTTAGGTCCATCTGTTCTATAGCATTGTTCAGTGCCTCTGTGTCCATACTTATTTTCTGTCTGGTTGATCTGTCGTTTGGAGTGAGTGTTGTGTTGAAGTCTCCTAAAATGAATGCATTGAATTCTCTCTGCCCCTTTAATTCTGTTAGTATTTGTTTCACATATGATGGCGCTCATGTGTTGGGTGCATAGAGATTTATAATGGTTATATCCTCTTGTTGGATTGACACCTTTATCATTATGTAATGTCCTTCTTTATCTCTTGTTACTTTCTTTGTTTTGAAGTCTATTTTGTCTGATACAAGTACTGCAACACCTGCTTTTTTCTCCCTATTGTTTGCATACAATATCTTTCCCATCCCTTCACTTTTAGTCTGCGTATGGCTCTGAGTTTGAGGTGAGTCTCTTGTAAGCAGCATATAGATGGCTCTTGCTTTTTTATTCATACTGTTACTATGTGTCTTTTGATTGGTGCATTCAGTCCATTTACATTTAGGGTGATTATCAATAGATATGTACTTATTGCCATTGCAGGCTTGGATTCATGGTTACCAAAGGTTCAAGGGTAGCTTCTTTACTATCTAACAGTCTAACTTTAACTCACTTATTAAGCTATTATAAACACAGTCTGATGATTCTTTATTTGTCTCCCTTCTTATTCTTCCTCCTCCACTCTTTATGTTAGGTTTTTTATTCTGTACTCTTTTGTGTTTCCCTTGACTACTTTTGTGGATAGCTGATTTTGTTTTTTGCCGTTAGTTAGTATTTGGTTGGTCTGCTTTCTTTGCTATGATTTTATTTTCTCTGGTGACATCTATTTAGCCTTAGGAGTATTTCAATCTAGAGCAGTCCCTTTAAAATACCCGTAGAGGTGTTTTGTGGGGGATAAATTCCCTCAGCTTTTGCTTATCTGTTAATTGTTTAATCCCACCCTCAAATTGAAATGATAATCTTGATGGATACAGTATTCTTGGTTCAAGACCTTCTGTTTCATTGCATTAAATATATCATGCAATTATCTTTTGTATGTATGGTTTCTTTTGAGAAGTCTTATGATACCTGATCGGTTTTCCTTTGTAGGTGATCTTTTTCCTCTCTCTGGATGCTCTTAATAGCCTGTATTTGTCTTTGATATTTGCCATTTTAATTATTATATGTCTTGGTGTTGTTCTCCTTGGGTCCCTTGTGTTGGGAGATCTGTGGGCTTCCATAGTCTGTGAGAATATTTCCTTCCCCAGGTTTGGGAATTTTTCAGCAATTATCTCTTCAAAGACACTTTCTATCCCTTTTTCTCTCTCTTCTCCTTCCTGTACCCTAATTAGGCGAATATTGTTCCATTTTGATTGGTCACACATTTCTCTTAATATTCTCTCATTCCTAGAGATCCTTTTATCTCTCTCTGTCTCTACTTCTCTGTACTCCTGTTCTCTGATTTCTATTCCATTAACAGTCTCTTGCACCTCATCCAGTCTGCTTCAGTCCTTCCATTGCTTGTTTCATTTCTGTTATCTCCCTCCAGACTTCATCCCTTAGCTCTTGCATATTTCTCTGCAGCACCATCAGCATGGTTATGACTTTTATTTTGAATTCTTTTTCAGGAAGATTGGTTATATCTGTCTCACCAGGTCCTCTCTCTGGCGTTTGAGTGATTTTGGACTGGACCAGGTTCTTCTGCCTTTTCATGGTGACAGAAGTGATCGCTGGCAAGTGGCGCATGTGTCAGCTGGGAGAATAATGTGCATTCCTGCTTGCTGGTCACCTTGCCCTTCTCCACTGCCTGTGCCAGTTAACCACACACAGGGAGCAGTCTCTGGGTTAATTCCCTGAGCTGCCGTGAGTGGGGCGGCCCTCAGGATAGCCGAGGGCCCTGGCAGGAGTCACAGACGAGTGGCCTTTGTTCTCCTGCAAGAACAGTACCCCTCATGCCTTCTGGATTTTGCACTGGCTTCCACTGCCTGTGCCCAACAGCTGCGTGCATGTGGCAGCCTCTGGGTCTGGCTGGGTTAGCTGTGCCCTGGGAGAAGCTGTGTGGTTGCTGTGGGCAGGGTTGTACCCCTGCTTGTCCCCAGCAATGGCAGGTCAGCCTGTTTGCTTGCAGCACAGGTGGGGAGTAATGAATGGCAGGCTGCTTATCATTGTTAGGGGCTTTGGAGCTGTGTTGCCACCCAGTGGGTTAAGGTGCCTGAAGTTCGTTACAATTCCCAGCCTTCTGGGATGAGTGTACCAGAAAGATTTTGTACACCTCTAAAGCCCTTGTCCCTTTAAGACTTTTAAAGCACAGGCTTTCCTTTTTGTTCCAAGGGAGCCAGCTGTGGGGACCTATTCGCAGTTTCAGTCTTGGATTTTACTTTTCCGTTTCTCTAATATCCAGTACACCATGCAATGTGTGTCTGTGCTCCCAGTGCAGATTACTAGTGCTGTTTATTTAGCAGTCCTGTGCTTCCACTCCCTCCCCACTCTGATTCTTTTCCTCCCACCAGTGAGCTGGGGTGGGGAGAGTGCTGTATCCCACCAGGTAACAGCTTTTTATCTTACCCTTTTGTGAGATGCTGAGTTTTTGCAGATGTAGATGTGGCCTGGCTCTTGTACTGTGTCTTCTGGTCTCTCTTTTAGGAATAGTTGTATTTGCTGTATTTTCAGAATATATATGGTTTTGGGAGGAGATGTCCGCTGCCTTACACACGCCGCCAGCTTGAGAACTTTAATCTATTAAGCTTTTTAATACTTGAGAGTACAAGGCTTTTTATTTATTTCTTAAATATTTTTATATTTCAATTTATTTCATTTTTTAAAAGTTATAGTACACTTGACATACAGTATGTTAGTTTCAGGTGTGCAGCACAGGGATTCAACAATTTTATGCATTATAAAATTCTTACCATGATAAGTGTATTTGCCATCTGTCACCATACAGTTATTGACTCTATTCCCTATGCTGTACTTTTCATCCCATGAATTATTTATTCTATAATTGGAAGTTGTACCTCTTTATCCAGTCACCTATTTCACCCATTCCCCCACCCCCACCCCTTATGGCAACCACCAGGTTTTCCTCTGTATTTACGGTCTATTCGTGGTTTGCATTTTGCTTGTTTGTTCATTTCAGATCCTTTTCATTATTAATCTTTGTCAAAATTTTCTTAGCTATTCTCAGTGATTTAAGCTTTCATCTCAAGGAAGGTAAGAAAAGTTATGGAGCATAACCAACAGGTTATATATATTATGAATCTGTTCATTAGTTCCAAGCAGCTGGGTGTATCAACAACAAAAAAAGAAATAAACCTATGAAGTACTTGGACATTGAAAAAATTACCCACTTAGACTCTTTCTCTGCATCAGTGCCCATCATAGCTTGATGTTCATTGTCAACTGACCTAAGGAGACTCAAACTCAAGCTAGCCTGATATGAAATCATTTACCTGGCTTGTATCTTCATGGCCCCAGGTGATTTCATGTGCTTCTATCTGAGGTCTAAATCTATGTCTGCCTTGAGGTAATGATGCCTGAAGCTGCCTACAAGGCTGATGATCTCTCAGGAAACTCCCCAAATTGACCCATAAAACTCTAGCATCCATGGCATTCCTATCAGTGGGTACAACTGTCACTCATGGTTATCTGTAACCAATCATTAATAATAATAGCCAACACCTATCAAAACAGTTACTATGTACTAGATTGTGTGCTGAGCATTTGCATGAAATTTCTCCAGTAACCCTCCCAGTAACATGATGGTTCTGGATCTCTCATAGTTCTCACTTGCTGTAAGTGGTCAATCTTACTGTGTTTAAGCCACTGGGACTGGTACATAGAGCAAAAGGGTAACAGAGGGAAAACTCCAACATCTGAATCTCTAACTATAGTCCAATGCTATTTCTTAGGTAGCAAAATACCCTAAATTGATAATATATTGGGGTAAATAGTGAGCTATACCAGCCTCCTCCCTTTGGGGTACTTTCTATGAAGGCTTCCCTAGTACACTTATTCTACAACTTAATTCATTGGTCACAGATGCTGTGCCCCACAAAAATATTATCAGAGTTATAAACTGTGATATAATTTCCTGACCAATTAGGAGATCAGATACTCAATATATTTGCACAAGTTTGAGAGATTATTACTAAAAGGGTAAATGTGGGTAAAATTCAAATATTTACAGAATCTCTCACCTGGCCTTTGTGCATCTCCATATCGGTAGGTGTTACCAAGGGGTGGAGAGAAGTAGTCCATCTCCAGATCACTAGGTGATTTCAAAGGCGGTGGAGAGTGAGTTCACAAATGGACCAGAGAGGTTTGGTGGGGCCGGGCAGTTGGGTCATGAGAGACACGGGTGAGCAGAATTAGGTGACTGCTTGGAAGCAATAAACAGGTTGCTTCCACTTCATTTCTCCCCTTGACTGATTTTGGCTTCAAAGATTTGGCTTCCAATTGGGAAGCCCATAGTGGGGAAATGGTCTAGAGTAAAGCACATTCTAGACATGTGGGGCCTTCCCCAGAATTGGGGAAGGGTTGGACACCAGAAGCTGTGGTATTAGTCCTCCATCACATACAGATAGAAGACTTCATAGAGGCCCTGAGTGGCTGTATGGTGGATGGGATCCTGTGATGTTTGTTTCTGAAGATATTGGAAAGTTTATTTAGGAGAAGGACACACTAAGGCATTGCTTGGAGGAGCTATGTGATAACCTATGGGATGCCCTTAAGAAAGAGAGACAGTTATTGAGAAGTCAGGTTGTGCTCCTGAAACATACATTAGCAGTGAGGGAGGAGGCAGCAGGAGAATCCGTGTTATAGGAAGCTGTGGGGGTGAGGGAGGAAGGAGTGGTACCCTCAGTCGCTGAGATAGATCAAGGCAGGAGTAGCCTGGTGAGGATAAGGGGGTTGTGATGAGGGCCAAATTGTTGCCAAGGACACCACCAAAGGCACCAGCCCCTCCTGTATTAAAGGCCCTCCTATTTGTGATTAAGAAAATAAAACTGCAACAACTGTGTGCTCCTCAGAGGGAGGAGTTTCCCCACCCCAGGTTGTGGAGCACTCCATGCTCTGCCCCTATACCCAGGGTGAGCTGGTAGACATGAGCATCAGGCTTCCGCAGAAGCCATCAGAACCTCTGCCTACATGGCTTCTACATCTCTGGGATATGATGGTGGAAAACATTGCTAAGATGGGTTCTGAAATGGGTAGACGGCTTCCCTGATGACTCATCCTTCCCTCTGGCAGTGGTTGCAGAATGCTTGTCACATCTCAGGGAATCAGGCACTTCTGGATTGGCTGACAGCAGCCATCAGGGCAGTTTTGCCTAATCAGGGTGCTTTGCCATACTTACCCACTGGCTGGAAAACATATGTAGAGCTCCACCAGGTGTAGTAGGAGGTGGGCATGAAAAATATCATCTATAATATGGACCCCCACGTCCCTGATTAGGAGTTGTTCACTGTAGGAATGAGAAATCTGGCACTCCATATAGCTCCCCTGTCTTTCTTTGGCTCCCTAGTGACTATACTTGCCCTCCAATAGGGCAACCAGTAACTGAGGCTACCTGTACTTTAGCAGATTGTGGGAGGTTGAAAATACGAGGATGGAAGGAAGTATGGGCTACAACTGAAAGCAGAGGTGCAAAGGGCCCCGTGAAGGTCTCGAGGACCCAGATGTGGGTTGATATGATAAAGGCGAGGGTAGTGAAAGAAAAATCTGATGGCAGCCCAATAGGGTCTTGTTAGAACTTTAGCACCAATTAAAGCCAGAGCAGCAGTTCCAACTGCTGAGGTCCAGAACATGGAAGCCAGAGGCAAAGCCCCATGTCCTGCCTGGATCCTTGCAAGACTTCATGTGGGACAGTGCTCAGGCTCTTCCTGGGCCCTTTTACAGACAGGCGGAGGACTGGGCATTGTGGTTTGACTGGGGGTGGGGGTCAAGGGTCCCACCTTGGAGGACATGGTGGGGACTGAAGGCCACATGTAGAATTAGCAATTCATTGGTCCCCCATGAATGTGCAAAACACCCTGCTGCTCGTGGACACAGGAGCTTAATGTTACGTGATTTATGGAACCCACAGAATTTTCCTGAGACCCCTGCTGTGATAGATGGCTATGGGGATGAGGGAATTAGAGTGAAGAAATGCCAAATCTCATTGGTGATAGGGTGTGTACCTTCAAAGGAGTGTACTGTGTACATTTCTCCCATCCCTGAATATATTTTGGGGGGGATATCCTGCAGGGCCTGTGGTTACAGACTAGTGCAGTTAAGTTCAGACTGAGGGTACATGTGATAAAGGCAGTTCTGTGGAGACATACTGAGCACCCAACTGTAGTTCTACCTGTACCTTGATGGATGACAAATACTAAGCAGTATACATTGTCTGGGTTGCACAAGGAAACTGGAGAAACTCTACAGGAGTTGGAGAAGGGGGGCTTCATAAAGCCCAGTCACAGATCTTTTAATTCCCCAGTGTGGCCCGTGAAAATGCTGGGCAGCTCTTGGAATAGGACCTTGGATAACAGGGAATTGAGTAAATTCACACCATCTTTGCATGCTGCTGCCCCTCTATAGCAGCCCTTATGGACACACTAAGTAATGAACTAGGGATGTATCATTATGTTGTGGACTTTGATAATGCTTTCTTCTCTATTGACATAGCACAGGAAAGTCAGGAAATGGTTGCCTTCATTTGGGAAGGCCATCAGTGTACATTCACTGCCCTTACACAGGGATACCTCTTTAGTCCCACAATCTGTCATGGACTTGTAGCACAGGACTTGGCCACCTGGAAGAAACTGCAAACTGTGTGGCTGTATCACTGCGTTGATGATACTATGCTCATGTCTGATTCCCTTGAATATTTAAAAGGGACAGTTTCTAGACTGCAGCAACATCTACAGGAGAAATGATGGGCTGTGAATAGCACCAAGGTTCAGGGACCTGGTTAGTCAGTAAAATTCTTAGTGGTTGTCTGGTTGGGTAATACCAAAGTTATCCCAGAAGCAGTCATAGAAAAGTTCCATGCTTTCCCTATCCCTACCACTGCATCAGTATTACAAGAGTTTGGGGGTCTATGGGGCTACTGGAGAGTGTTCATCCCACACTTGGCACAAATTCTGAAGGCCTTATACCAGTTGGTACAAAGGGCATCAGGTGGGACTGGGATGAAACATGTGCAGCTGCTCTTACTGCTTCTAAGTGAGCAGTCAAGGCTGTACAGGCCTTGAGTGTAATGGACTCATCAAGGTGCTGTGAGATAGATGTTCATGTAACCGAAGATGGCTATGGATGGGGCCTTTGGCACCAGCTTGGATGGACACACCAACTGACTGGATTATATTCGCAAGTACTGAAAGGAGCAGAGGCCCAGTACACCTTGATAGAGAAGCAACTGGCTTCTGTGTACCACACCTTGCTGGCTATGGAGCCCATCACAAGAACAGCTCTATCTGTCCCATCGCAGGGTGGGTGCAAGACTGGAACCAAAGGCTGTGGAGTGGTGTGGTGCAGACACCTACAATGGCCAAATGGGACACATATTTAAAGCAGTGTACCACCCCTTCCACTAGCCCCTTAAGTGGAGAATTCCAATGCTTATTGGGGCCAGTGACATATAATAGTAGCCATTGGTAGCCAAGAGTCCTTATCTGGAGGGAAAAGCCCCTATACCTGAAGATGCTACGTGTACAGACAGCTCTAGTCATGGCAGCCCCAAAGTGGAGGGCTGTGGCTTTCCATCCTAAGACTGAGACAATGTGGATGGAGGATGGAGAGAAGAGGAGCAGCCAATGGGCTGAGTTGCAGGCAGTATGGCTCGTTATCACCCAGGAGCCTGCCCCCATATTTGTCTGCACTGACAGCTGGGCCATCTACTGGGGCTTGACCCTTCGGCTCCCAACATGGTACCATGCCAACTGGATGGTTTGTCAGCGGCCCCTTTATGGGCAAGAGTTGTGGCAAGACGTATGGGCCTCTTGTCAGACTAATACAGTTACTGTATATGATGTGACTGGCCATTTGCCCTTTTCATCCCCAAGGAATGAAGAAGCAGACACACTGGCCCAGATGGGTTTCTTGGCTAGAAGGAAAGCCTACCTCTGTTGTAGCCCAATGGTTACATCAGTGTTTGTTGCATGTGTGGCAAAAGACGATGTGGGCTCTAATCTATCCCTGGGGCGTGCCATTTACCTTTGAAGAAATCAGCAAAGTATGGAAGGAATGCCTTGTGTGCTCTCAGAGCGACTTACACTGAGTCTCACAGCAACATGGGACAATAGTAAAGGGACCGATACCCCTTGTCAGGTGGCAAATAGACTACATTGGGCCTCTGCCCGTATCAGATAGGTGTCAGTAAGCCATGACTTGTGTGGACACAGCCAGTAAGACTGTTGGTTGCTTTCAATACACATCGTGCAGATAAGCAAACCACCAAGAGAGGCCTAGAGCATCTCTTTGCAGCCTAAGGCTGGCTGCAGGTGACTGAGAGCAATCAGGGCACCCACTTTACTTAACATGAATTCCAGGAATGTATGCAGCAGTTAGGGATAAAGTGGAAGTTTCACGTACCATATAACCTTACATTGGTAGGGTTGAGAGAGAGGTACAATGGTTTTTTAGAAGTCTGGCCCATTTCTGACAACAGTAGTCTATGGGGCTTGTCAGTTCACTTATGGACAGTGCTACATCATTTGAGTGAGAAGCCCTGAAAAGGAGCCTTGAGCCCTGTGGACATGCTAACATGCACTGCTGCCTCTCCTATACAACTGTATGGGCAAACCAAAGAGGACTTATTGAAGCTAGGATAGGGCCAGCAGAGCAACATCCTGCTGCCAGCCCCTACTGCATTAAACCCTGGAGACTCTATTGAGTGGATGTTGTCCTGGACATTTCAACACATGGACCAGCGATGGCTGGTCCTTCTGGCACCTTGGTGAAAAGGCCTAGAAGTTGGCCTCCTGTGTGTTCCTGGAGTAACAGCAGAATGGCCCCCAAAGATCACATAGTGTACCCAAAACATCCAGGAGGTAAGAGCATCTTACAGGGAAGTTTTGTTTTATCTTTATGCCCAGTGCAAACAACCCTAGAGCCCTGTATATTGACCCATTTGTAACTCCCTCAGGGAGCAGGGTGAACGTCTGGTATACTAGACCAGAACAAGATCCCTTTACCGCCACTGTCCTATCACAGGACCACTCTCTTACATGGATCCTACCTGATGGACAAGATTTGCCTGTGCTGGTGTCATTCAAACATGTATCCTATTGCCCTTAGGATTACTTTCTTCTATAGTCCCTGTGTCCTTGACCACTGCCTGGCTGCAGCTGCCATGTGATGATTACTCTGAACTCCCTACCTGTTCAGCTACTGGCTCCTGCAGAATGGGCAAGCTATGAACTTAATCCGTAGAGGAATTTGAACCTAGCTGACTCTTCTGGCGTGAGGATTATAATGATTTTATTGTTGTTGTTATTGTATGTTATTAGTATGGTTACAGTGCTCTAGTTTTCTTGCACAGGGGCCATTACAGAAGATGGGAAGCAAATTAATTGTGAGGTGATATTTCTGGAGTGTTGGGCTGTGTGTAAAATTGCAATATTTCCAGAATCTCTTGCCTAGCCTTAGTGGATTTCCATATCAATAGGTATTTCTAAGGGGTGGAGAGAAGTGGTCCATCTCCAGATCACTAGGTGACTACAAAGGGGATTGGATTGTGAGCACATACCTGTACTGGAGAGGTTTGGTGGGGCCTGGCACCTGGGCCATGAGAGAGATGGTTGAGCAGATGTAATAAGCAATAAACAGGTTTCTCCCACTTTGTTCTCCCTTTGAGTAGTTCTGACTTCAAAGGTTATTTACCCCAGTCTGGCAACATATTTCCCACCCAGAGGTAGAGTAAATGTTTTTCTTATGGATAATGGAAGAAATTTAAAAATTTTATCAGGATGACCATGGAGAACAGAAGGACTGTTTCAATTTTTCAAATAATTTATTTTGGTATCATTAATCGACAATTACATGTGCAATATTATGGTTACTAAACTACCCCCTCCATCAGGTCCCCTCCACCAACCCCATTGCAGTCACTGTCCATCAGAGTAGTGAGATGCTATAGAATCACTACTTGTCTTCTATTAGTTGTACAGCCCTCCCCGTGCCCCCCAACATTACATCTGCTAATCGTAATGCCCCTTTTCCCCCCTTATCCCTCCCTTCCCACCCATCTTCCCCAGTCCCTTTCCCTTTTGTAACTATTAGTCCATTCTTGGGTTCTGTGAGTCTGCTGCTGTTTTGTTCCCTCAGTTTTTTTCTTGGTTCTTATGCTCAACATATGAGTTAAATAATTTGATACATGTCTTTTTTGGCTTGGCTTATTTCACTGAGCATAATACCCTCTAGCTCCATCCGTGTTGTTGAAAATGGTAGGATTTGTTTTCTTCTTATGGCTGAATAATATTCCATTGTGTATATGTACCACCACTTCTTTATCCATTCATCTACTGATGGACATTTAGGTTGCTTCCATTTCTTGGCTATTGTAAGCAGTGCTGTGATAAACATAGGGGTGCATATGTCTTTTTCAAACTGGGCTGCTACATTCTTTGGGTAAATTTGTAGGAGTGGAATTCCTGGGTCAAATGGTATTTCTATTTTGAATGTTCTGAGGAACCTCCATACTGCTTTCCACAATGGTTGAACTAATTTGCATTCCCACCAGCAGTATAGGAGGGTTCCCTTTTCTCCACATCCTTGCCAACATTTATTGTTGTTTGTGTTTTGGACGTTGGCCATCCTCAGTGGTGTGAGGTGATATCTCATTGTGGTTTTAATCTGCATTTCTCTGATGATTAACGATGTGGAGCATCTTTTCATGTGCCTGTTAGCGATCTGAATTTTTTCTTTGGAGCTGTGTCTGTTCATGTCCTCTGCCCATTTCTTAATTGGATTATTTGCTTTTTGTTTGTTGAGGTGTGTGAGTTCTTTATATATTTGGATGTCAATCCCTTATCGGATACCTCATTTATGAATATATTCTCCCATACTGTAGGGTGTCTTTTTGTTCTACTGATGGTGTCCTTTGCTGTACAGAAGCTTTTCAGCTTGATATAGTCCCACTTGTTCATTTTTGCTTTTGTTTCCCTTGCCCGGGGAGATATGTTCATGAAGAAGTTGCTCATGTTTATGTCCAAGTGATTTTTGCCTATGTTTTTCTCTAAGAGATTTATGGTTTCATGACTTACATTTAGTTCTTTGACCCTCCTTGAGTTTACCTTTGTTTATGGGGTTAAACAGCAGTCCAGTTTCATTCTTTTACATGTAGCTGTCCAGTTTTTCCAACACCAGCTGCTGAAGAGGCTATCATCTCCCCACTGTATATCCAAGGCTACTTTATCAAACATTAATTGACTGTATATGTTTGGGTTAATGTTTGGATTTTCCATTCTGTTCCACTGGTCTGTGGGTCTGTTTTTGTGCCAGTACCAAATTGTCTTCATTACTGTGGCTTTGTAGTAGAGCTTGAAGTCAGGGAGAATAATTCCCCCTGTTTTATTCCTCCTTGTCAGGATTGCTTTGGCTATTCGGGGTCTTTTGTGGTTCCATATGAATTTTAGAATTATTTGTTCCAGTTCATTGAAGAAAGCTGTTGGTAGTTTGATAGGGATTGCATTGAATCTGTAGATTGCTTTAGGTAGTATAGCCATTTTGACAATATTTATTCTTCCTAGCAAAGAGCATGGGATGAATTTCCATTTGTTAGTGTCCTCTTTAATTTCTCTTAGGAGTGTCTTGTAGTTTTCAGAGTACAGGTCTTTCACTTCCTTCGTTAGGTTTATTCCTAGGTATTTTTTCTTTCTGATGCAATTGTGAATGGAATTGTTTTTCTGATTTCTCTTTCTGTTAGTTCATCGTTAGTGTATAGGAAAGCAACAGATTTCTGTGTGTTAATTTTGTATCCTGCATCTTTGCTGAATTCAGACTGTTTCAAATTTAATCTGGATTTATGCGACATATTCTTTTCTTATCAGAAAGCAAATTATATATGCACAAAAGAGGTTTTTTTAAAAAACTTATTTTCATCAGTTGTCTCTATGTATAATAATCAACGAATTTCTTTTGTCATAAAAATTCATCAAATTTTTAAATACCTCTTTCAATTCTCATGAGAACTCATGCATTAATTGAGAACCTGAAGCATTGAACAGGTCCTCCTTGATAATGTGAGTTGAAAAGAGGCTGTGTTTCCACCAGAACTTTGAGCATTTTCCTTTTTGTAGTGCTCACTAGAGGGAAAAGCTAGCACACAGGAGAACTGTAATGCTGTCACATTTCACTTGAGTCAGCAGTGCCTTATTTTGTCTCTTTTCTGATCTCAGGGTCACCGAGGCTATGATTAGGAGAGGAAATATTACAGAAACCACCAACTTCATCCTCTTGGGGTTCTTAGATTTTCCCAGAATCAAAGCACTGTCCTTTGTTGTGTTCCTGGTGATCTGCGTTACAACTCTGACTGGATCCTGAGCCTCCTCATCTTAATAAGGATGGATTCTCATCTCCACACACCCAGGTACTTCTTCCTCAGTAACCTGTCTTTCATAAACATCTCTGCTATGTGACCTCCACAGCTCCCAAGATGCTCTCTGACTTCTTCCTGAAACAACATAGTATCACTGTAGTGGGTTATGATGTTCAGTACTTCTTCTTTGCAACCGTGGGACTGAGTGAGACTTGTGTCCTGAGAGCCATGGCCTATGACCACTATGCTGCCATTTGCAATCCACTTCTCTATTCATCAATTATGTCACTCACCCTCTGTATTGGGATGGTGCTGGGATACTATATGGCTGGAATCTCTGGTTCTGTATCCCAACTCTATGCCATTCTTCAACTCCACTTTTGTGGGCCTAATGTCATTCACCATTTCTTCTGTGACATGCCCCAACTGTTAGTCCTGTCCTGCACTGAACCTTTCTCTGCCAAACTCTTACTTGCTATAGTAACAATGATCTTTGCAATAATAAGTGTCCTTGTTATCATGATATCCTATGTCTATATTGTCATCTCCATTTTGAAGATCACCGTAGCTAAAGGCAGGTCCAAAGCTTTCAACACCTGTGCTTCTCACCTGACAACAGTTTCCTCCTTCTATATCTCAAGTAGCTTTGTCTATTTGAGTTCCAGGTCTGGTGGTTCTTCCAACTTTGATAGATTTGCATCCGTCTTCTACACAGTGGCGACTCCCATGTTGAATCCCTTGATTTACAGTCTGAGGAACAAGGAAATCAAAGATGTCTTGAAGAGGTTGCAGAAGAAGGGAGGGTATTACTGACTTAACTGTTTCTGATATGTATATATTTTAATATAATTTATTTTATTATCATTAATTTACAATTACATGTGCAATATTACGATTATTAAACTACCCCTTCATCAGGTCCCCCCCACCAACCCCATTACAGTCACTGTCCATCAGCGTAGTGAGATGCTATAGAATCACTACTTGTCTTCTCTGAGTTGTACTGCCCTCCCCGTGCCCCCCCAACATTGCATCTGCTAATCGTAATGCCCCTTTTTCCCTCATATCCCTCCCTTCCCGCCCATTTTCCCCAGTCCCTTTCCCTTTGGTAACTATTAGTCCGTTCTTAGGTTCTGTGAATCTGCTGCTGTTTTGTTCCTTCAGTTTTTTTCTTTGTTCTTATACTCCACATATGAGTGAAATCATTTGATACTTGTCTTTTTTGGCTTGGCTTATTTCCCTGACCATAATACCCTCTAGCTCCATTAATGTTGTTGCAAATGGTAGGATTTGTTTTCTTCTTATGGCTGAATAATATTCCATTGTGTATATGTACCACCTCTTCTTTATCCATTCATCTACTGATGGACACTTAGGTTGCTTACATTTCTTGGCTATTGTAAATAGTGCTGCAATAAACATAGGGGTGCATCTGTCCTTTTCAAATTGGGCTGCTGCATTCTTAGGGTAAATTCCTAGGAGTGGAATTCCTGGGTCAAATGGTATTTTCTATTTTGAGTTTTTTGAGGAACCTCCATACTGCTTTCCACAATGGTTGAACTAATTTGCAGTCCCACCAGCAGTGTAGGAGGGTTCCCTTTTCTCCACATCCTCGCCAAGATTTGTTGTTGTTTGTGTTTTGGATGTTGGCCATCCTCACTGGTGTGAGCTGATATCTCATTGTGGTTTTAATCTGCATTTCTCTGATGATTAGCGATGTGGAGCATCTTTTCATGTGCCTGTTGGCCATCTGAATTTCTTCTTGGAGAAGTGTCTATTCATGTCCTCTGCCCATTTCTTAATTGGATTATTTGCTTTCTGTTTGTTAAGGTGCATGAGTTCTTTATATATTTTGGATGTCAACCCTTTATCACATACGTTTTTTATGAATATGTTCTCCCATACTGTAGGATGTCTTTTTGTTCTACTGATGGTGTCCTTTGCTGTACAGAAGCTTTTCAGCTTGATATAGTTCCACTTGTTCATTTTTGCTTTTGTTTCCCTTGCCCAGGGAGATATGTTCATGAAGAAGTTGCTCATGTTTATGTCCAAGAGATTTTTGCCTATGTTTTTTCTAAGACTTTTATGGTTTCATGACTTACATTCAAGTCTGATTTCCTTGAGTTTACCTTTGTGTATGGGGCTAGACAGTAGTCCAGTTTCATTCTCTTACATGTAGCTGTCCAGTTTTTGCCAACACCAGCTGCTGAAGAGGCTGTCATCTCCCCATTGTATATCCAAGGCTCCTTTATCATATAATAATTGACTGTATATGTTTGGATTAATGTCTGGATTTTCTATTCTGTTCCACTGGTCTGTGGGTCTGTTTTTGTGCCTATACCAAATTGTCTTGATTACTGTGGCTTTGTAGTAGAGTTTGAAGTCAGGGAGTGTAATTCCCCCTGTTTTGTTCCTCCTTCTCAGGATTGCTTTGGCTATTAGGGGTCTTTTGTGGTTCCATATGATTTTAGAATTATTTGTTCCAGTTCATTGAAAAAAGCGGTTGGTAGTTTGATAGGAATTGCACTGAATCTGTAGATTGCTTTAGGTAGTATAGCCATTTTGACAATATTTATTCTTCCTAGCCAAGAGCATGGGATGCATTTCCATTTGTTGATGTCCTCTTTAATTTCTCTAAAGGAGTGTCTTGTAGTTTTCAGGAAATTACAGGTCTTTCACTTCCCTTAGTTAAGTTTATTCCTAAGTATTTTTCTTTCTGATGCAATTGTAGGA
>JAVSCE010003403.1:0-19535 GCA_032199065.1 Smutsia gigantea | reverse complement strand
AAGAGCTCTATTTGAATTCTTGTATTGAGGCATCTGTAGTTAGGAGTCAGAGCCTGCAAGACATGATACGAGCGTGCTCATTAGAAATTTCATTTCCCTTGCCATAACAATAGAGAGGATGTCATCTGGGAAATACAAAATGGAATCCCAAGAGGAAAAGGTTTTTTTTTTTTAAGAGCTGTGTTGCTCTTGGGTTAAATGCTGATATGCTTAGGGATCCAGCTCATATTTAAAATAAAAGCTTCACACAATATGTCAACCTCTTGGTTATGTAAGAGCAGAACTCTTCCAAGGAAGTTGTCCAAACTATTTCATTCGGCAGTATCCTAAATGTGCCACCCTTCAGAATATCAACTGTCCTCCATGCTCCCAAAGCAGATACATGGCCTAGCAATTATGTCATTTTTCAGTCTGAAATAGCACTGCTCTAGTTTGTACGCGAAACAGGAAGCTGTGACGTGCTATTTTAGTTCCGTCAGAACAACTCAGGTGGCACTTGGCTGACACCTATTGGAATAGTCACAAAGCTATTCATGCTCCAATGGCCTAAGTGGCAATTTGCTAATGATTCAGCACTACCTTTGTTCCATTCATATTCCTTAGCAAGACTTGTTCTCTTCTGCCACAGACTGAGCTCCCTAAACAATAGGATGAGCAATGGATTCTATTAGCTGGCCTATAATCAATAGGTTAACCTATGTCAAATTGCTGCAAGTGGCCAGGTAAGTCTTTGAAAAATATGTTCATACAAGAGATAAGCTTTCTCTGGCAGATAAATGTACTTCCTTTTGCACACTGCCGAGACTTAGGCACATCTTGGATGTTCACCCCCTTTAAGATATGAACATGTCACGAGAGCGTGGTGAACATTTCCGTTGGGATAAGCCATCCATGTTACCAAAGGAATATAATTCAATCCTCTGCTCATTCAATCATTGATTTAATAAGCATGTCTGTCAGAGTTCACAAACTAGTGGCTAAAAAACTGCCTTTGGTTCTCACAGATCTCATTGCTCACCTATTCTATTTGTAATGGAATGGGTTCCCAAAATCTTCAAACAGGGAAATTTCACCAAAGGATCTGGATTTCAAGGACTCTCTGGACACAGTCTGCATTCCCGAGAGGTATTGGCTGGAGGTTAGGACAGGCTGTCTCCTTCTGGCAAGTTCCCCATGAGCTCTCACATTTGCCCCACCTCCCCTCTCTTTCCAAATCCCCATTAAATTTAGAGCAGTCCTTCTTCAACTAGGAGTTCAAGTATGTTAATACGACATGCCGGCTTTAAAGTGCTTTGCTAGAAAAGCACATATTTTTTAGGATGGGGAAAAGGAATTCTCTTGGTTGGAGAAGGGGCAGTGTGCTACTCTGTACACCTGGGGTTTGGGTGATAGTTACCTGGTTACACGAGGTTTACACTAAAGAATCTGTTCTTGAAGGGGAGGAGCGAGGTATTGGACTGGTCTTCGTTAAACCCTTTTAATGAATTCCCAGTCCAGAAGGATAGACTCCTGCCAGCTAGAATCCTACTGTGTCATCGGGTTCCCACTGAATACACAGGGAAACAGATACAGCCCTAAATGAGGTCAACGAGATTGCCTCTCTCCCAGGCATTTGGACACAGTGTGAAAGTTCTTGATTGTCTGCATATGACAAGAACAATAAACAGTTTCTGTGAGGCAGCCATATTTCACAATATAGATCAAATAGCAAAGGCATCTTCAGAGAGCCACAATAGCAACAAATATAATATATTCTCAGAGGGAAATAGAACTGAGAAATAAAATTCTGAAGACTTTTGAGTTGTTAGGCCTCACCCCACCAGCCACCCTTCCTTGGAGTCCCCAGGAGAGACCCATGTATTCTTAAAACAGAAGTCCCTTTGGCTTATCTAGCTTAATCTCACTACTTGAAACTGATACCATCTAAACTATTACAGTGAAAAAGGGAAAAACTGGTTACCCTAAGGCCCTAACAGATAAAACAATCATCTCATCATTCTTCACCATCCATCAAGTTTAGGGGCAAGGAGAATAACTCAAATACTGCTTAATTTAATTCTGTTAGTCTAAAATTCCCTTGGTTTTCTAAAATCAAGTCACATTCTGTACAATACCTATTTCCAGTTTTAAGAATGCAAAACTATAAATCATTATGGTTTTATTTTTGCTGTATTATTGTTTTATTGCCTGTTTCTCTGGTTTGAGTGTTATCTCATCTAAATTTAAAAGTAGCAAGTTGGAGATAAAAATTAATATTTATTTTATTAGAAATTCAATAATAAATGCAATGACATCGAATGTTTCCAAGGTGGTTTTTAAAATCTCCTTCTGAGGAAGTACTTTGAGATAGTCACTTTTCATTAAAAAAAAAACAAAAACAGAAACTTTCTCATTAACAAATTACTCTGCATATGAAATCTACGCAGTCCTGGTATGGGAAACGTAAAGATTATTGAGATAGAAATAATGCAGTAAGCTCAAGTGGTACTCAACTCAAACGACTATTTATTTAAACCAACCTTCAAATGTTTTAGCATAATGTATGAAGTGGGACCATTCCTTAAAATCCAGTGTCTTTTTTGCTTATTAATTGTAGATAAATCTTACCTGTTAACAGCTCATTGTATAAATGGAAGGGTGGGAGAGTAATTTAATTGATTTAACAATAAATCAGCATGTGTGTAGAAAATACAACAGGTAAATAGTTTGCAAAATGATATTCTATCATAACGTTTCATGAAAGATGGTTTCCTATCAAGCCGGCATTCACTGTGACTAGAGGCAGAAGAGGATACTCCCTTACCACATACCTCTATATTAAGTGGGAAGAATAGTTAAATCATTTTCTTTTTATACAGAAACCACTAATATTTACAACATTCTTAATTTTTTTTTTTTAGGTGGTGGAAAGGATGTTGTCTTTCTAAAAAATATGTCACAAACCCTTCTATTGAACACAGAGATATGTGGTTTAGTTCTATGCTCATGTTTTCACTTGTGTTGGGGAAGAAAAATGTTCCTCTACTCTTCAAGGTCCTGGCTGGTCTAAGAATTAAATTGACATGAGACAGATTAACAGGAGGAAAAGAAAAATTTTAATTCCTACATAAGGATGTGTCATAGATATGGAACCTAAGAAATGACTGAGGCAGGCAGGTTTTTAGACAAATAAATCATAACATTTGTGAGGACTGACAAGACCAAGAAACTTAGGTCTGGGTTATAATTAACAAAGACTCTAAGCATTTTGTTTATACAGCCTTCTTGGCCTTGAATTCCCTCTCTCTACTTCCTGATTCAGAGCATACCTTTCACATGGGAGATTTATTTCCTGCCTTCTGGAGAATAAGGAGTCAGAGTTCTTGCACTCACTGTTTCTTAAGTAATTTTAATTCAAAATAATCCATATGGCCCTGTGGCATACTTGGGGCAGGCTGCCCTGTGTCCCAATCACTGAAAAAATACTTAAAATATATTGGCTTTAAGGGTTCCAAATTATGAGTTTTCCAGCTTTACTGAGGTATAATTGACAATTCAAAATTGCATGCACTTAAGGTGTTCAACTTGGTTTGATATATGCATACATTCTGAAATATATACCAGACGCTCATTAACATCCATGGCCTCAAATAGTTACCTTTGTTTTCTTTTTGTGGTGATAAGACTTAAAATCTACCTTCTTAGCAAATTTCAAGTATACAATATATTATGGTTAACTACAGTCACATTGTTGTACACTGATATATAGGGTGAGGTACAAGATCAATTCAAGATGGGGACTAGAAATACAGAGGAGGAAAACTGCAGGGCAACACTGAGAAAACCGATTGGTGTAGTTAAGACACAGAGACTGTGAAAGGCAGAGTGGGATGTAATGTTAGCCTAGTTTGAATGCCAGTTTGACAAAAGATTTAGGAAGGTCATCTTGAGGCTAACGAGTTTGCCCATACTCAGTATGAGTCATTTACCATGGAGGATTTGAAGAAGGGAAATGCCAAATAAAGCTTTGCTCCATCGTTGCCTTGCTGCAGGGCGAAATACGGATAGCTCTGGGGCCACATCATGATTTTCATGGTCCCTTTGTTTATCAATATATATGATACTTTACAATTACAGTGGTATAAAGGCAAATATATTAGCATTACACAGAAAAGCATTTTCTTCGACTTAATAGTTCCTATTTTATTTCTGTCTTTAAAGAAATCAAAACATTTCACAGACCCTAAAATTATTGTTAAAAAGAAAAGCCACAGGTCCAACTTGGAGTCACTTCTTCTAGGCCAAGTCTGCAAACTGCTAATACTCAACCTAACAGCAGTTCCAACCTCCCCCAGAATTGTAGTCAGTCAGGGTATCAGTAAGTTAAACAAGAATGTTTGCCCTACCCCTTAATTCCCTTCGGGGCTAGGATGTATATTGACCCCAGATTTTTTTTTTAGCATCACATATCTTATTTAAATGAAACATACCCCTTTGAAGTTCTGTCTTTCTTGCCTGTCTTCTCAACAATATAAACCTTCAATAGCCCCTTGGAGCACTCTTTCTATTGGTCCTCAGATTGGCTCAGATAAAACTCTGTCTTTATTTCAAGACAACTTTAACTGTTGACCTTTTCATCAACAGTATCATGGACCCAAAGTTCTGTACTTACTCTGCTTAATAGATCATTTGGCCCTATTGGGTCCATAAGAGATGCTACACTATATAGGGGACTGTATAGGTGGAAGATGATCATCCAGATTGGGGACAGAGAGATTAATTAAAGTAAACGGGGCAGGAGGACGAGCTCAAAGCTAATGTTCAGGAGGAATGAACAGGACACTGGAATTATTTGGAAATGAACGTGAAAGATAAAAGTCAGTGTCTAGGTTTCCCCAATCAATCTTAGGGGACACTGTGTAACAGATGAGGTTTCTCGTTCCCTGTGTCATTCTCTCCTTTGTCTTGTGCCAACATCCAGTATTTAACGTTTTTAGACTGTCTCTTCCCTCTTCCCACATGGTCATCTCTACTGACCTACCCAGCACTCGACACAACTATCACTCTTTCTGCCCTGAAATATCACCTTCTTTGGGTTTCCAGGACACCCACTTGACTGGTTTATAGCCATCTTTCTGGTAATCTCCCTCAACTCCCCAGTTTCTAATGCTGGACCTGTTTTCTTTTCTATTTCTACTGGTCATCTGTGGTATTTACACATATAAGGGATTGCAATTCTATTTTGTGGCTTTAAATTGTATGTATGACTAATTTCTAACTACCTTTAACTTTACACACATGCACCTGCTCAGTTGACCTGTCTATTTGGACATGAATGAATATGTGGCTCAAGCTTAACTTGTACAAAATTGAACTCAGGATATTCCTTCACAGACATTCTCCACCCGAAGTCTTATCATTTAATGATAAATCTATTCTTTCAGTTGCTCAAACAAGAATCTTGATGCCATCCTCACAACCCATTTGTCGTCCTTCAATAATCCTGTATACTTGAAAATATACTCAGAAGTTGAACACTTAATATCCCATCTGTCAACATCTTCTCTAGCTTGGATTATGTCATTACCTTGCTAAATATTCTTCCATTTATGTCTTTGATCCATGCAATCTATTCTTAACACAACAGAGATAAATGAGATCATGACATTTATTTGCAAAAAAAAAAAAAACAGTCCAAAGCTGTTGAGGTCCAGGTCAAAGCACTTATTATAAATATAAGATCCTGCACAATCAGCCCATTACCCTATAACTTCATCTCCTACTGTTTCTTTTCTCTTTGACTCTTATCTAGTCATTTGGTGCTCCTATAATATGCCGACCAAGTCCCTGCCTCACAGCCTTTTCAACTGTTTTCTTTGCTTAGAGGACATTTTTCCCAGACATCGTCTGCATAGCTAAGGGTCCTCATTTTATTTAAAATCTTACTCAGAAGTTCACTTCACAGGAGTCCTTCCCTGGCTAATCTCCAACCTAGCAAATATTCCAACCCCACCTCTTTATGTCACAGCTTCTGTTCTAGATTTATTTTAAATTCCTAAAAAACAGGAATTGAGTCTTTTTTGCTAAACCAATCTCAGTGGGCACATAACAGGTGCTAAAGAAATGTTTGCTAATTCATATCTAAGTGGTATGCCTGTTCACTTTGCTCTTCTTACTTAGGATTTTGATTTACTCCTACCCTCTCTGTAACTAGTAAATGTCTGAGTTTTTCTATCTTACTTCTCTGGATTTAGCAGACAATTAACTAAGTCTGATAAATCAGTTTGAGAAAAATCATTAAGACCTATTTAGTATCACCTTCAATTTGAATTTGAATGGAAAGAACTTATGAATAATCAACATGAATTTCTGAGATGATAATAGAGTCAGTTAAAGTATCAACATGGTAGGGAACACTCATTGAATCATAGCACACTGATATCTACCTACATCACTTCAAGAGAAATTATCTCTGATGCTTTCTTTGATTTATGAAACATAGCCAATAGGAAATAGAATTTCTTCTTTGAAACTCTACAAGATATGGCGACTGCAAATATCTGATTTCTCAAGAGTACTAAATCCTTCCAACAACTACCTGGATAAAAACAATATATTGAATAAATGACTGTTCTAATATTGGATCAGTTATGTTTTTTAGAGCTACATTTTATTTGGAAACCAACATTTCATCCATGTTTGATATAATGGCAATATGGTAAAACACCAAGAAGCATTTTTTTAAAAACTTGATTTCAGGTGACAAGCCCTCCTCCCGTTTTTCAAGATATTAAAAGGAGATTCTAATCACATTATTTCTATTGAAGGGAACTACTTTTGCAGTGTGTGTGTATACACAACAGGGTTTAAGAACAAGGTTTCATTTGCTTCCATTTATATGCCACAATAACTGACACAGCACAGCTCTCAAAACAAGTTGGTTGAATTAAATTATAGGTCCATTCATTTATGTCTTTGCACGTATGCATGTATTAGCATGCAGACACAAATCCTTCTTCAAAGGCAAGATCTAAATAATGGATAACTGTCTATATAAATGAAACAGAAGAGTATCTAGCCTCACAAGCCTATGGGTTTAGATGAAATCAGAACAGCTACTCTTGGGCACACCTGAAATTCCCATCAACATTTTGCCTCAATGTTCTAGAATTCTTTCTAATTGTCTCTCAAGAGCTCAGGTCTTTCTAGTCCTCCCTGCACACACTCCAGTTTCTGTCCACCGCAGTAAAGTACCCAGGCTGCCTGTCTCTTTGTGGTAACACTAATGTTCTTGTCGATGCAAACTTAGAAAGCAGTATTTCCCAGATGGGACATTGTGTTGGACTTTTGTGGAGGCATTTTTATTGTCACAATGATTCAGTGGTGTAACGTGCATATAGTGGGCAGGTACAGGAATGTTAGGTATCCTGCAGTGCAAGGGCAAGACACAACAATGAACAATTGTATCACATCCTGCACTAATTGCAAAGGTCTCTATGGACTTTCATGTCACTGAAACACCTCGTTATTATCTGAATCTAGAACCTAAGTCTGAAATCTAAGAACCCAAATCTACATAAATTTGAACATCTGCTTATTTGTGTTCTTGTAGAGTTGCACCTGAATATTTACATAGATACATATTAATGTATTATGAAGTATATTTCTTTTACTTCTTTATGTTATAATTAAGGAATTTTGTTGATTTGCACAGGCAGATTTTCTTTAAGGCTATCAAGTGCAATTTCCCCAATATTGGTTAATAAAGGAGAAGTTGGCTTTCAAATAGATGAGAACCTCTGCCCTAGAGAGGTATCAAAAAATAATTAATGTAGTGAAGTAGTCCTATGTTCTACAGATAATGGAAAAGAATTTTCTCCTCCTTTCTGTGGCCAAGAAAAGATTTTCATTCACTGAAAGGCTCTTTGGCTGTGATCTATACCCCCTTTTGTGAGTCAGATGGGGCCAAGTGACCAATATTTGAAAAAGGATATAATGCTGAGCTTTTAATCTAATTTTCTCACAGTACTTTGGTCAAAATTTGATTCCTCTTTAAATCGAAAATAGTTTTTTTTTCTTAAAAACCATGGCAGTTTGAAGTTAAGTGGTCAGATATATTTAAATCTCAACATAACTCAAGCCACATGTACAGAAGAATTCCTGTTTAATGGTTTAAATATCTGAGTTTCTGTCTGATTAGAGAAGTAGCTGGAAGTTGAATTCTACTTTTAGGGGCTTAAAATTCTCTAGGAGCAAAATAAAAAAAGTATCTTAGGAAACTAAGATGAGTTAAAAAGGGCCCTTGTGTTTCATTCAGCAGAGCTCTATTGACCAGGAATGACAAAGTGATAGTGTAATTAGTCTTAAATGTTAAGGGATGTATGTATAACCCTCCAAATAGAATCCTCTGGGTCATGAGACATACATTTTTTTTGTCTTAAAAATTATGAGGTAGATAAGTTCTTTTCTATTGCAGGGGCTAAAATGATAGTGGTGACCTAAATGAAATCTAGATTAGTGAAATGGGAAAATACATTGTGAATGGATATTGTGCTAATGTCTGGACAGTAGCAGGAAGAAAAAAAAATCCAGAGCTATATTCCAGGCTCATTCTCATCTAAGTAAGATGCCTCTAAGGTGTTAGAATGCTGCTTAGTGAACCCCAAGAATGCATGGCATTCTGATGACCCTGCTACCAAATGAGGCAAGTCCCCCTTTTTCTATGCTTCAAGACACAAGGAGGAAGAAGCATTTCTGCTACATACACTTTTCACACCTAAAATGTTTAAGTTCATCCTCTTAAGGATTACCACAGGAAATTGATTCAGGCTGTTATTTTCCATGAGAAAGAAGGGTGAATATATATATATATGTGTGTGTGTGTGTGTGTGTGTGTGTGTGTGTATGAGTAGAGAGAGAGAAATGAGGTACTATACATACACTAGAGTGAATTTATACATATTTATACAAAGTGACATATATATGATAGACTTATACTAAATAATATATATATATATATATATATATATACACACATATCTATTTTATTTTCATTCTAGTATATTTTAGAAAATTATTGGCAGGGCTTTTGTTTCCAGCCAAGATAGAAAAATGGGATTTATATTTATCCTCCTACCTAAAACAGGTGAAAAATGGACAAAAAATATAAAACAACAGTTTAGGTCACCGGAAATGAGTCATGAGGAGAGTGATCTAAGCAAGAAACAAACAAGGTGAGCCCCAGGACTACCCAAGCTTACTTCCTTGAGACAGTTTCTAAGCTACATCCAGGGAATGGGAATGCAGGCAGAGCCTGGTGGAATCCCTTAGTTTGGAGGATGGAAAGGATGTCTGAGGAAGACATGTGCTCAAGAAGAGAATGCTTCAGAGAGAGAGAACTCCAGAGATCTGCATCGGGTCCCCCTTTAGTTTTCAGCTGAGCATTGGCCAAGACATACAAACCTGAAATATTTAGCTGTAACTGTGCCCTGTGTTCACACAAGATTGGAATCATTATCTATATGCACTGCTCTGCTCTTACCTAACAAACCTTTAATACAAGATCCAAAAGTATTAACCTTTTTCCAAGTAACTTAAATACATGTAGAAAAACATTCATGAATATTTATAGAAATACAAAATGCCCACCATATTAACAAAGTAAAATTGATAATATCTGCCATCCAATCAAAAACAACCAGACAAAAAAGAGAGCCAGGAAGATATGACCTATAATGAGGAGAAATATCAACTCATCAAGACCACCCCAGAAATGTCATGATTCTTAGATCAGTAGACAATGACATCAAACGGTCATTATGGCTGTATTCTGAATGTTCAATCTGTCCTATATTGAATTTTACATATTCAAAGTGTTAAGACACATGGATTATATAGAAGACGCCCAGACTGAACTTTGAAAAATGAAAACTGCAATGTCTGAGATGAAAAATACACTGGAGAGGGAATTCCAGTTTCAACTCTGACAGGTAGAGTTTGGAAGTTGTCAATTCCATCCCTACAATAAGAAAAAGCGGGGCAAAATGAAAAAAATCAATGGCTTTTTTTGGATCCTAGACAAATCATCACAGCAAGATCTGGAGACAGGCATATCCAGAGAGACATGGCTGAATACTGTTAACTGGAACAGAAGTTCTGGAGCCAAAAACTGATAGGAAGGCCTAAATGGTAATTTTGATGACATACTGGAAGCTGAGCATGGACTAATATGACGGTAAAAAACAGCCAAGAGCTGCAGTCATGGAGGGCTTTAAACTTTTCAAATGGTATTTATCTCCAGGGACTACACCAGGTTCTGAAGAGTTGAGGAGCTGAGAAAGATCTAATTACTCTGGCAGGAGAGGGAGGAGTAATCATTTCGAAATATACCCAGAACTTATTTCATAATAAAGGGCTAATCCCCAGAGGAGGAAAAATCCTTTCCAGAACATTGTCCCAACTAAGAAGGCAATTTTCCTCCCTTCAGTTCCTTCCGGACTTCCTGTCTCATGTAAAGAAAATGAACAAACGAAATACGCATAGTATAGAGTTCAAGGCTCGAGGAAAACATTCGGGATGCAGGAGCTGCAGAAATAGGAGGAAGCTCTATACCACTAAAGAAGCAATCACAAAGGTCATGGACCAGAGATGCAGAACAAGAAAGGAAAACTACAGAGCTTCATCTTTCACGAGTACAGGTATAAAAATCCTCAACAGAGCATTAAGAAACCCAATCTGACAATTTATAAAGAGAATTACTCACCATGAAAAAGTGGGATTTATTTATTCTAGACATGCAAGACCGATTCATTCAAAATCAATTGATGTAATCCACTATTGCAGGATCAATGCAGGATATTTTTTTAAAGTTTTTAAGATCATATAATCATAGCAATTAAAGCAGGATTAGCAATGACAAAAAAGAGACCTATTCATGGTAAAAATTCTTTCTTAGCAAATGAAGAACAGAGGGAACTTCTTCAACTTGTGCAAGAACATCTACAAAAAAATAGCTTAACAGCATGCATAATGGTGAAAAACTGGGTACTTTCCTTCTGTGATTGAGAGTACTAAGGAAGGGATATCCTTTCTCAATACTCTTATCCAGCATCACACTGGAAATCCTAATTATGCAATAATCTGGGAAAAAAGAAATAAAGGTATATAGCTTGGAAATAAATAAATAAAACTATTGCTATTCACAGATAACTGTCTAGGCAGAAAATGCTAACAAATTTATAATTTAAAAAGATTCTCCTAGAATTAACATGTACGCATAACAAAATCAATGTTCAAATATTAAAGTTCAATATACCAAAGTCTACTGTTATCTTATATACAAGAATAAACAATATAATTTGAAATTAAAAAGACAAAATGAAACACAGCTTTGGTAACAGTAACAAAAATCGAATTCTTAGGTCTATAGTTAACAAACAATTGGAACAAAATTGACAGATCTTCCATTAAACTGACAGAATAAAAAGGAAGTTACAACTTACAGGAGCAGAGACGCACAAGCAGAAACCACCTCAGGAACCGGTGCATCACAAGAAAATCTGAACTGTGATAAATTACTGGAGGCTCGGTGGTCATAAGTCTGAGAGTTAAAAACTCTAGAGGCACCTGTTCATGGGGCATCCCCACAATATTGTGAGATTTACCTCCAGGAGCTTGACAGGGTGCCATAGTAAATAGAAAAAAATTCCCCTGTACTTCTAGCAGGGAGAGAGGAAATGCAACCATTTTGAAATGTGCCAGGCATTCTGTTCTTCTTAAGGTCAGACCTCAGGGGAAAGTAGTTAACCACGCTACAACTGTAATTATATAAACCTGTTGAAGTAATATCAGAGCCTAACTGACATGGGGGAAGGGAAATACTCAACTCTGGTTGATTCTAGTCTTTCCCAGGAGAAGGAAAATACCCAACTCCAGCCCACTCTTGCCACCCTGTCTCACCTAAGGGTGTGTGTGGTGAGGGGTGGGGAGGGAGCTCTGAGAAACAATTGTGAGTTCATCTTCCAGAGGCACACACTCACTAAAAGACTGAGACCTAATCCCAGTTCTATGGAAGTCTTCCCTTCCCCCTACTCCTCGCCACAACCTTACTAAAGGCCTATTTACAGCAGTTTCTTTTAGCCAGTACATCATGTCTGATTATCACAAAAAGTTACAAAACATACCAAAAGGCAAAAAGCACAATTTGAAGAGAAAAAGCAAGCATCAGAGCCAGACATGGCAGGGAGGTTGGAATTATCAGACTAGGAATTTAAAAGAACTGTGATTAATATGCTAACAACTGTAATAGATAGAGTAGACGGTATGCAAGAACAGGTGGGAATTGTAAACAGAGAGAAGGAACTCCTAAGAAAAAGCCAAAAAGAAATGCTAGAAATCATATGTACCAGAAATGAAGCATATCTTTGACAAGCTTATTAGTAAACTGAGCACAGCTAAGGAAAGAATCTCTGAGCTTGAGGAAATTTCAATGCAAAGCTCCAAAACTGAAAAGCAAAGAAAGCAAAGATTGAAAAGGAAAATAGAATATTCAAGGACCATAGGACCTCTACAAGGGGTGTAGCATACACAATGCAATGGGCTTACCAGAAGAAGAGAGAAAAGAATGGAAGAAATGTTTGAAGCAATAATGACTGAGAATTTCCCCCAAGTTATTGTTAGACACCTAAAAACAGATCCAGGAATCTCAGAAGACACCAGGCAGAATAATGTCCAAAAAGGCTACACCTGGGCATATCATTTTCAAATTAAAGAAATCCAAAGATATAGAAATTGTCAGAGGCAGAAGGCACCTTACCTACAGAGGGAAAAAGAGAATAATTACATTTGATTTCTCCTTAGAAATCATGCAAGTAAGAACAGAGAAGAGTGAAGTATTTAAAGTTTGTGATGAAACCACTCCCCCAACCTAGAACTCTGTACACTGCAAAATCATCCTTCAAAATTAAAGGGGAAATAAAAACTTTCTTAGGAAATCAAAAACTGAGGGAATTTGCTGCCAGTAGAGACCTACCTTGCTAGAAATGTTATAAGTTCTTTATAAAGATGGAAAATGATATAGGTCAGAAATTGGATCTACATAAAGAAATAGAATATCAGTAGTCATTAAGGCAACTAATATTCAAGTTATAACCACAGTGAAATACCAGTATACACTATTAGAATGACTAAAATGTAAAGGAATGCCAATACTAAGTGTTGAGAATTATAACTCTTACTAAATACTGCTGCTGATAAGGTAAATTGGTACAACCATTTTGTAAACCATTTTATCAGTTTCTTAAAAAGTTAAACATACATTTGTCATAGAATCCAACCATTCCATTCACAGGTTTTTAAGCAAGAGAAATGAAAAGAAACTTTATACAAAGATTTGTATACAAATGCTCATAGTAGCTTTATCTATAATAGGCAAAAATTAGTTGATGTAATAGACAAAAAAAAGTTAACTGTTGATACATACAGTATTTATGAATCTCAAAATAACTGTGATGAATGAAAGAAGCTAGAAAAAAGACAGAAAAAAAGCATTTTCTACATGATCCTATTTTTATAAAATTCCATAAGAGCTGAGCTTGTCTATACTGATTGAAATAAATCTGTGGTTTTCTGTGTATAGAAGGAAGTAGAAAGGGACAGGAGGGAAGGGCAATCAAGGGGGGCATAAGGAAACCTTTGAGGGCGATAAATGTATTTATATTTATTTTTGTGATGGTTTCCTGGGAATATAAATATGTCAAATGCATCAAACTGCATTTTTAAAAATATGTATAGTTTACCAATGTCAATTTTAGCTCAATAAAAGTCTTTAAAAATAAGTTTAATTGAAAGCCATTAGAACGGAAAGAAACATAACTAATTGAAATTTGAAAAGGAATCAAAAGGAAGAAAATAAAAAGCACTGTAAATATGAAGTAAAACAGTATTCAAAGTAAGTACAGTTGTATTGGTAATCTCAATAAATATAAATAGTTTACATTTACAAGTAGAAAACAGACTTTCATGGAAGAAAACAAAATACAGCTGTATTTTGTCATCCAAAATACACTTAAACTCTAACAATAACGAAAAATAGAAGGTGAAAGATCTGAAAAATGATTTAACCTGTGAATCTTAACATCAGCAGCAACAAGAGTCTAGTGTAGCAGTATTAATAAAAGGCAAAATACTCTCTGGAAAAAAAAATTAGGAATTAAGAAAGTCATTAACAATGTAAAACACAGGTATAACAATTCTGCACACGTTTATACATAATATTATCTTAAATAAATAAAGGTTAAAATAATCAAGTTGTAACACTTCTGAGATCATCTTTTTCAGAATTACCTGCAGACCTCAATGTTTTCATGTCCAAAGTAGTGAATCAGAACTGTTGCATTTAGGGTCTAGCAGTATGCAATTTTTAACAACCATTCTATTGGTTCTTAAGCATATAGATGTTTAAGACCCTGATGTTTTTCAGGTCAGCCATTCTCTGAACTCTTTCCCAAGTTTCAGGAGAGAGGTGAGTAGAATGATATGGAGCAATAGGTTTTAAACTTGAGAATATACCAGAATTATCTGTTATCAGAACACAGATTGCTGGGCCTCATTCCTTGAGTTTCTAACATAGTAGATCTGTACTGGGACATCGTAATTTGCTTTTCTAATAACTTCTGAGGGGATCTTAATGTTACTGGACCAAGATTTATACTTTAGAAACCACTGATATAAAGAGACATCAAATTCATGGTAATATTTACTGAATACCATTCTCCCTATCTTGCATTACAGGGTTATGATATTGAAAGAGAAAGTGCGTAGGAAAGGTTTATACTATAAAAGTGAAACTTTCTCTCTTTATTAAGATTCTGTCAATTTCCTTTTGTTTCTATCTTCAATTAATGTTACTATAGGTTTCATTGTTAATATATAGCTCCTAATCCCTCTCATCTAATTACATTCCCCCCAAATCCTATTGATTCCATTTCTATTAGAACCTTTTAATTCACGTGGTCTTCTCAATTTTCATCTCACCCACTCAGAGTTTCTCAATTGAAGATTGCAATATCTTCAGACTGATTTCCCACCTCCAGTTTTTCCTGACCCCTATAAAAGCAATTTTATAAGCCATATGTGATATTTTACAATCATGACCTGAGTTATTTCACTTCTTTCTTCAGAAGTATTTGTTTCTTTCTGTATATTTGGATATTTTATATGCAGTGTAGAGTAACCATGAAAATCCTTAACACGACATTAACTCATTCACTTAATAAATATTCATTCATTGCCTAAAATGTGCAAGGTTCTGTTCTAGGCTCTGGTGATTACGTGTTAAGAAAGATAAAAACTGGTGCTTCCCTCATTAACATAGAATCCAGCAGAGAAGGCAAGTAGAAGAAGTGGTTATGAATGAGGAGTAACTAGCAATAGGAAGCCTAAATTCCTTCCATTACTTGACCTAAAGTCTGTATGAAATACACATTTCTTCCCACACATCTATGTATTTCACTGGAGTCACATGATATCATTTTCCTTCCCCTAAAAATGTCTAGTTATTTCTTGTCTTTGTTTGAAGTTTTACCACCATCTGGAATGCTTTTCCTGTGTTTCCACTATTTAAGATCCCGCTCATCTTTTAAGATCCAATTAGAAAGTCTTCCTTTATCCCCTAAGTCAGAATTGATTGCTCCATCTTTGGCACTCCCACAGCATATTGAATTTCAATCTGTATAGTGACTTACCCATCAGTCCCTCCCATGGGCTGCATCCTAGGGGTGGGCAGAAGCTGTGTCCACCACTGCCAATACAGCATCTTGGGCACAGCATAAATTCAAGCCATGCTTGTTGAATAAATGAAAAATGTTATTTAAACTTATTCTTTCTTACCTTGGAGACAAAATAGCAGTTGGTAATTATACTTTTTTCATTTTTTAACCCCTTGCTATAGAGATTTAGAGATAGATTGATGTTCCCAACACAAATTAAAATGAAGAAATAAAGTCTCAAAAACATACTCTTTCTTAATTATCATCAATCAAAATTAATCAAAACCACAAGTTAGAACTATTTCTGAGGTTGGGGGTAATATATGTATAGCACTTCTTTAATGAATTTGAATTAAATTTAAATTTATCTATTGATAGAACCCATCCACAACTGAGCTGGTTTTTATCTTTCTGTAATACTTCAAAACCTAGGCTCAAAGTGTCTTCATTTTAACCAATGATTCAATAGTCTATCATTTTACAAGAAACCCAAAAGCTTCAACAAACTTCTGTAGTCAAAATGAATGGAAAGGAGCAGCAAATTGTGTGGACGAATGAAAACAGAAAAGGCCTAATGATGTTATCAAATGACAAGGACTTAGTTAAATCCTCAATTTAATCTATACTTTATTAAAAGAAACTGCATTTTGAAAATTTTAGTGCTCTGAACATGTTCATGGTAGGGCCTGCCATGGTCAAAGCCATCTCTAGGTAAAATAGCTTTGCTCACAGCCCTCATTAGGAAGCAATGTTGGGCATCCATGCGGCGGGGCCAGGGAACATATCTACACATTGTCATGCTCCAAACAAATGGGAAAAAAATAGTTATTCACTGAACCAATCGGGAGTCTAAAATGCGAAGCCCTGAAAGTTAGATTGAAGTAAGTTTCTACACACAGAAGCTGGTTGACCAAAGGGAAATGGTTGATCTACTTTAAGAGTAAAATGGAAGTGTAAAAATCACTACTGTATTCCTAAAGCTTAATGACATCCACTACTAACATGCATCTTTTTTTTTAATATATATATATTTTTTTATTTTATTATCATTAATTTACAATTACATGTGCATTATTACGATTATTAAACTACCCCTTCATCAGGTCCCCCCCACCAACCCCATTACAGTCACTGTCCATCAGCGTAGTGACATGCTATAGAAACACTACTTGTCTTCTCTGAGTTGTACTGCCCTCCCCGTGCCCCCCCCAACATTACATCTGCTAATCGTAATGCCCCTTTTTCCCTCTTATCCCTCCCTTCCCACTCATTTTCCCCAGTCCCTTTCCCTTTGGTAACTATTAGTCCATTCTTGGGTTCTGTGAGTCTGCTGCTGCTTTGTTCCTTCAGTTTTTTTCTTTGTTCTTATACTCCACATATGAGTGAAATCATTTGATACTTGTCTTTTTCGGCTTGGCTTATTTCACTGAGCATAATACCCTCTAGCTCCATCCATGTTGTTGCAAATGGTAGGATTTGTTTTCTTCTTATGGCTGAATAATATTCCATTGTGTATATGTACCACTTCTTCTTTATCCATTCATCTACTGATGGACACTTAGGTTTTGCTTCCATTTCTTGGCTATTGTAAATAGTGCTGCAAAAAACATAGGGGTGCATATGTCCTTTTCAAATTGGGCTGCTGCATTCTTAGGGTAAATTCCTAGGAGTGGAATTCCTGGGTCAAATGGTATTTCTATTTTGAGTTTTTTGAGGAACCTCCATACTGCTTTCCACAATGGTTGAACTAATTTGCAGTCCCACCAGCAGTGTAGAGGGTTCCCTTTTCTCCACATCCTCGCCAACATTTGTTGTTGTTTGTGTTTTGGATGTTGGCCATCCTCACTGGTGTGAGGTGATATCTCATTGTGGTTTTAATCTGCATTTCTCTGATGATTAGCGATGTGGAGCATCTTTTCATGTGCCTGTTGGCCATCTGAATTTGTTCTTTGGAGAAGTGTCTATTCATGTCCTCTGCCCATTTCTTAATTGGATTATTTGTTTTCTGTTTGTTAAGGTGCATGAGTTCTTTATATATTTTGGATGTCAACCCTTTATCAGATAAGTTTTTTATGAATATATTCTCCCATACTGTAGGATGTCTTTTTGTTCTACTGATGGTGTCCTTGCTGTACAGAAGCTTTTCAGCTTGATATAGTCCCACTTGTTCATTTTTGCTTTTGTTTCCCTTGCCTGGGGAGATATGTTCATGAAGAGGTTGCTCATGTTTATGTCCAAGAGATTTTTGCCTATGTTTTTTTCTAAGAGTTTATGGTTTCATGACTTACATTCAGGTCTTTGATCCACCTTGAGTTTACCTTTGTGTATGGGGCTAGACAGTAGTCCAGTTTCATTCTCTTACATGTAGCTGTCCCGTTTTGCCAACACCAGCTGCTGAAGAGGCTGTCATCTCCCCATTGTATATCCAAGGCTCCTTTATCAAATATTAATGACTGTATATGTTTGGGTTAATGTTTGGATTTTCTATTCTGTTCCACTGGTCTGTGGGTCTGTTTTTGTGTCAATACCAAATTGTCTTGATTACTGTGGCTTTGTAGTAGAGCTTGAAGTCAGGGAGTGTAATTCCCTGTTTTATTCCTCCTTCTCAGGATTGCTTTGGCTATTCGGGGTCTTTTGTGGTTCCATATGAATTTTAGAATTATTTGTTCCAGTTCATTGAAGAAAGCTGTTGGTAGTTTGATAGGGCTTGCATTGAATCTGTAGATTGCTTTGGGTAGTATGGCCATTTTGACAATATTTATTCTTCCTAGCCAAGAGCATGGGATGCATTTCCATTTGTTAGTGTCCTCTTTAATTTCTCTTAGGAGTGTCTTGTAGTTTTCAGAGTACAGGTCTTTCACTTCCTTCGTTAGGTTTATTCCTAGGTATTTTATTCTTTTTGATGCAATTGTGAATGGAATTGTTTTTCTGATTTCTCTTTCTGTTAGTTCATCATTAGTGTATAGAAAGCAACAGATTTCTGTGTGTTAATTTTGTATCCTGCAACTTTGCTGAATTCAGATATTAGTTCTAGTATTTTTGGAATGGAATCTTTAGGGTTTTTTATGTACAGTATCATGTCATCTGCAAATAGTGACAATTTGACTTCTTCTTTACCAATCTGGATGCCTTGTATGTCTTTGTTTTGTCTGATTGCTGTGACTAGGACCTCCAGTACTATGTTGAATAACAGTGGAGAGAGTGGGCATCCCTGTCTTGTTCCCGATTTTAGATGAAAAGCTTTCAGCTCGCCATTAAGTATGATGTTAGCTGTGGGTTTGTCATATATAGCCTTTATGATGTTGAGGTACTTGCCCTCTATACCCATTTTGTTGGAGAGTTTTAATCAGGAATGGATGCTGAATTTGTCAAATGCTTTTCAGCATCTATGAGATGATCGTGTGGTTTTTGTTCTTTTTGTTGATGTGGGTGATGTTGATGGATTTTAGAATGTTGTACCATCCTTTGCATCCCTGGGATGAATCCCACTTGATCATGGTGTATGATCCTCTTGATGTATTTTTGAATTCGGTTTGCTAATATTTTGTTGAGTATTTTGCATCTACGTTCATCAGGGATATTGGTCTGTAATTTTCTTTTTTGGTGAGGTCTTTGCCTGGTTTTGGTATTAGAGTGATGCTGGCTTCATAGAATGAGTTTGGAAGTATTCCCTCCTCTTCTGTTTTTTGGAAAACTTTAAGGAGAATGGGTGCTATTTCTTCTCTATATGTCTGGTAAAATTCAGAGGTGAATCCATCAGGCCCGGGCGTTTTGTTCTTAGGTAGTTTT